>PVJA010000799.1:0-68545 GCA_004027025.1 Myocastor coypus | reverse complement strand
GAGGGTTTTAAGAATACTTGAGTTTCACAGTAAAGGTCTCTCTGAACAATATGTTGCTTTTAAAAATATACACTATGCTGACTTTCCTTTTCCATAAGATTGACACTTTCTGCTGTTTCTTGTCCTTCGGAGACTCTGACATGGAATAAGCAAGTGGGTCCTTACGCGCACTTCATGGGCCTCCCCACACTAAATCAACACACATTCCTATTTTCTTTCTGTGCTTAAATACTCAGAGATCCTCAGGCTTTCTTACTTATAACATAGACCAAAACTAGTTTTCAGGGCAGAAAGTTTCCCTGGGTGCCTGCTTCTGGAATAACTGCCTGTAGTAAAGCAAAGGAAAATGTTTTGCACTTTAACTGATTGATAAACTTATGTATCTGAAAAACATAGCAAGAGAGTCTCTCTCTCTGTCTATTTATCTCCTTACCTACCTACCTGCCTAGCTATACATCCATAAATATATATCCATGATACGTGCCTTCTACAAATCCCAAGGACCACACATTGAGAGGCTTTGTTTTGCTTCCCAGTTTACTTCAACAATCAATACACTCAATGAATCATCACAGGTCATAATTCAGTGTCATGTTTCCAAACCTGGCAGGATCTGTCAATGCTAATTACTCTGACTTCAGATGTACTTCATAATTATAAATGATTATTTCTCAATGAGAGTTTCATGACTGCACGGTCCGTGTAGGACGAAATAAGGGAAGGGAGGTCCCAATCACCAAGCAAGCAGCAAAGCTCATTTTCATTTAGCCTCCATTACAATTTTATTTTTATCTTGCCCCAAACTATTTTAAAACATGTCCCCAAGGTAATCTCTCTGCCATTCCATCACATGGCTAGGCTTAGCAGTTAAGACCTCCTTATATCTGATTTGAAGCTCTGTTCCTTTCTGCTGGGAGACTGGGGTTAAGTCAATCACTTCATCTCAGAGTATTCATTTGTAAAACTGGAGTGATAATAACTGTCTCTCAGAGGATTGCAGGTGAGAATAAACAGTTGACTGAACACCTTGAGAGTACTCAGCTCTGTAACTGGAAGATACTAAATTCTCCTTCAATGGTTTTTCCTTTTCTATCATTCTTGTTTATTAGTCCATGTCTGTGGTACATAATGTTTACATCCCCGTGATGCAGGAAGGAAAAACTGATCGGGGGTGGATGACCTCCAACAGGAAATCTCCAAATAATATAGAGAAAACCGATCCCTAACCTGAAAAGTACCTGGCACAAGTTCATGTTCTCTGAAACCAAAGAATGAATTTTAGGAACAAATGGAGGTAATGGGCAGAACATAAAGCTTCCTGTCCAAGAGAGACAAGAGGAGGTCCTGAGTGGGTGTCCCCAGGAAGCTGTCTCTTCCAGGGACTTTTATAGAGCAAAACCATGTGGTCAAGTGGTTATAAGGCAGTGGAGAAGATGTGGGAGCTGGCTTAGGTGGGCATGAGGTAGGACAAAGCTCTGGTCAACCAGTGTGACTACAAGCATCATTGCTCAGGTAAAATTGATTAAAATTGGGATCCAATGGGAAGGCAAGTCACATAGCAAGCAGGCAAGATTACAGAGTAAGGCCTCTTACTGTTGGGCATGGGCTGGTGCTCTTTGAAGGGGAGTGATGCCTAATCAATATCAATCTCTTATGCCCACCCTTAAGTAAGTAGTTGTTTTGGTGTACTCTTGTCTTGAGATCTGGCCCATGGCAGAGGAGTGTCTGTCTCTAGTAGCAAAGTCGTCTTGCCTTCTATGTTGTCCTTGAGGGCCTGACCCTGTCTGCCTGCCTATGATATTTCTATCTAATTCAGCTGCCTGCAACACCTGCATGGAGTTGGTGCTGCACACAACACACATTCATCCCATCTTTATCTTCTTCCCTCTTGCCCCTTGATCACCTTCCTATCCAAGAAGACCTTTTTCCATACCACCTATTATCTTCTTATTCCCTCTGTAATTTGGGTTCCTCAAGTAAGAGAAACCATGTGGTATTTAAACTTGTTTGTCTGACTATTTCACTAACATCGTGGCCTCAAGGTGTCTCTGTTGTCCTTTTGCCTTACTCTTGTCTGTAGCTTTCTGTGTTTCCTTACAACAACTAGGTAGTCATGAGACAAAGCTTATCTTCCGACTTTGCACATCAACTTTGTCAGCCTTTGTTCTAAAGCTGTAGAGCTATTTCCCACCTGTGAAATAGAATGTTTGCTATAGGGTTGTTTGTAGTAAGTTGATGGTTTTCCTTATTCAAATCAAAAATTATAAAACTTGGCAAATGTACACAAAATTTCCACCACGATAAATTTTTTTATTCTTCACATTCATTTAAATTAATGTGTCCCTTTTGAACTTGGAGACTCCTACCATGGACATACCAGACAATCAACTGTGCCTTGGTCTTATTTATGTGAGTGGTGAGAGTCTACCTGGCTCCTTCAAAAGGACAAATAGTAACAAAAAATAATGACAAAATGTTCTGCTGAAAACATTTCTTTTAAATAATTTTGTTAAGGCAAACTTTAGAAAAAGGAGCACTGCAAAGCTACACATTTTTTTGGCCTGAAACAAAAACATTCTTCCTTTAGTAGCAAAGAAATACATTTGAAGCTTTTTCTGTTTGGGTTTTTTGTTGTTGTTGTTGTTGTTGTTGTTGTTTGTTTGTTTGTTTGTTTTTTCAACCAAAGCTTTTAATAAAATATTTTGTATAGGTTAAAAAACAACACTAAACATAAAAAAACAAGTCTTGCAACCAATTCATCTTGGAGTATCATCATCTAAGAAAAGTTGTAGAGCACTGTTCAGGTGTGAGCAGAACTTCTGGAAATACCACTGAAGGCTGCACTCATGAAACGCTCCTAGGATCATGACACATGGTCAACTTGTTGTAGGCAGCTGAATTAGATAGAAATATTATAGGCAGTTAGGCAGGGCCAGGCCCTCAAGGATGACGTGGAAGACAAGGTGACTTTACAACTAGAGACACTCCTCCACTGTGGGCCAGAACTCAAGACAAGCGTAAACAGAAGCAGCTACATACTTCCTAGAGGGTGGGCATCAGGGACTGATATGCTAAGTGATCAATCACCTTGAAAGAGCCTGGAAAGAGTCACCAGCCCAAGCCCAACAGAGAGAGAGAGGCCTGGCTCTGTATTCTTTTCCGCTTGCTACATGACTTGCCTTCCCACTGGATCCCAATTTAAATCTATTTTACCTGAGCAATGGTGCTTGTAATCTCATCAGTTGACCACAGTTTTGTCCCATCTCATACCCACCTAAGTGAGTTCCCATGTCTTCTCTACCACCTCAGACCTGTGCCTCACCACATGGTTTTCTTCTATGAAAGTCCCTGGAAGAGACAGCTTCCCACTTGGGATCCCCTTACTGTCTCCCTAGGACAGGAGTTTTCTTTCTCTCAATAAATATGTTCTGCTCATTACCGCCATTTGTTTCTAAAATTTATTCTTCGGTTTTAGAGAGCACAAACTCGTCCCAGGTACTTTTCGGGTTGGGAGATCAGTTTTCCCTATATTATTTGGAGGTTCCCTATTGGAAGTCATCCATCCCAGAACAGTTTCTTCTTCCTGCATCAAACTCATAAACCAGTATTGCAAATTGACAGTGTAGAGTGAACTCTGAATCAACAGCTGTTGAGTTAGTGAGAGACAAAGTCTACATGATGAGTGCATAAGGAAAAGATGACAGACAAAAGGGTAAAAATGATCTTGTCTGATAACTAAGCAGCTTAGGCCAGCCCATGTTAGTACCCATGGGCTATATACAGCAAGGCCATGCATCCACCCACCTTGTGTTGGATTTGAACCTTTACTCATTCAGGCAGAACTTCTGCCTTCCACACCCTACACCACCTAGCATGGTGATTTGTCTACAACTAAAGTTCACTTTCCACATTTTTTTCTTTCAAAGGGCAAATCTTCTGTTAGAAGAAATGGCATCAACAATTCCTTACTTAGGTGCTTTTGTTTTCTCTGTAGAACTCCAAACTGTATAGGAAAACTGATTTTGCCTCTTTGGGCAGTGTAATTTCCCTTATATCGATTAATGTAACTCTGATTCTTTGAAGGGAAATGTTCTCAGCTCAAACTATGGTTTAAAATGTAAATAGTATTAAAAGATAGATTTCTCTAAAGAACATGAGCACATTTTCTTCAAAGAAATATTGATATTGCCTAGTCAATAAAATAATGTTTTCTTCTATATTAGCTCATTTGACAGAAGCAACTTCAGAGTGAACCAACATACAAGACCAGTACAGCAAAACCCTAGAATTTGTCATTATTTCCTCAGGTAACTTTTTTTTTTTTTTCTTTTGAGGGACCTGGGATTGAACTCACGACCTTGCACTTGCCAGACAGGCATTTGTGCCATGGATCAGCAGAAAATGGGAGAGAGAATGTAGGAAGGGAGCAATGTGGGGAAGTCCTTCTGTAATTCAGTACACTGAGTTATTATAACAGATAATGTTTAGGTGAAAAAAAAAGCAGAGAAATGACAGTCAGGGCCAAGATAGCTCAGCAATCTGTCTGCCTGGCAAACGCAAGGACCCAGGTTTGGTCCCCAGTACTGATAAAGGGAAAAAACATTGATCTGGGGTGGATGACCTCCAGTAGAGAAGCTACAAATGATGTAGGGAAAATTGATCTCCCAACCTGAAAAGTACGTGGGACAACTTCATGCTCTCTAAAACCGAAGAATGAATTTTAGAAACAAACGAGGTAATGAGGTATTTATTGAGGGAAAGAAAGCTCTTGTCTGAGAGAGGGACAAGAGGGGGTTCCTGAGCTGGTTGTCCCCCAGGAAATTGTCTCTTCCAGGGACTTTTATAGAAGAAAACCATGTGGTGAGGCAGGTCTAAAGTTGTAGAGAAGACATGGAAACTCACTTAGGTGGGCATGAGGTGGAGCAAAACTATGGTCAACCAATGAGATTATATTGCTCAGGTAAAATAGATTAAATCCAGTCTCTTCCTGTTCGGGGTTGGGTTAGTGACTCAATTGGGCTCTTTCAAAATGATTGATACCTACTTAGAACATCAATCCCTGATGCCCATTCCTAGGGAAGTATGTAGTTGTTTTTGGTTACTCTCCCCTTGAGATTTGGTCCACAGCAGAGGAGTGTCTCCAGCGGTAAAGCCACCTTGTCTTCCATGTCATCCTTGAGGGCCTGGCCCTACCTAACTGCCTATATTTCTATCTAATTTGGCTACCTACAACAGTACCACATGCTATTCGAGTCCTGCCACCGAGCATGCCATGTGAGCCCCAGAAACTCCATGCAGGCATGGTGGCTCACCCGTGAAATCCCAACACTAGGGAGGCTGAAACAGAAGATGTAATTACTACCAGTCTGAGCTTCATAGCTAGACGTCGTACCAAATACATGAAAAAATGGCAAGGCAAAGCAGCGCAACACAACACAAGACATTTACGTGGGGCAAAATTTGATATTTATTAAACACGCATAGTTATACCTCTAGACATTTCCTAATGTGGTCCGAAATTTCTGTTTTAGCTAAAACTATACATGACAGTAACAAGTATAAATTTGTAATAAATTATAAGTAATTTCTAATATAATGCTTACTTCTATAAACATCCTACAAATTTTAATGCATGCCAACTTTCTGACAATCCTCAGGAGATGCATTCTAATTATTATCTCCATTTTACAAGTTTAAGAATTGGAGCAAAACCAAGTTGTTTGCTTAGGGCCTTGCAGCTATTGATAGTGGAGCAAGACGTTGAGCCAGGTATCCTCCCTCCTACCTCTGTGCCTTAATACCTAGTAGCCCATTGCCTGAACACATTGTCTTGCAGGAGCTGAACATGCCCAAATCACAGGCTCCTTAATGTTACACTGACAGTCATCCATATTTAGAGATTGAAGCTGCTAAAATAATAATGGACTATGGTGTCCCTTTGCATCTGAGCCTCTGTGCAAAATACTGTGTATATTTTATTAACTTGGGATGGTGTATTAACTACGAGAGAAATCAAAGTCTAGACTAAAGGCATAACTTTGGTTTTTAAATTACATTTGTGGTGAACCTTCATGTTTTATCATTAGTATTGCCTGGACTTCCAAAAAAGTAAGCCCCAAAACTGAAGCTGTTTACAAACTGTTTAAAGGACTTTAAAGAATCATCAAATGATCATCTGTGAAGTAATAAATTGATCCTTAAAGTCAGAAAAATTGAGGCCTGGTATCTTTGCTTTGCCATTTCCCATCATGTATAGCCTTAAGCAATTCTTAAATCTCCCAGCATTTAATGATCCTTAGCTGTAACATGGAGTTAATAGTGAAATTTTTGGGGGTTGTTTGGAGAATTTATATACATACTTATAGTGGAGGCTAAAAAGACATTAGTTCACTTCCTTTGTATTGATGCTGTTGTGATTGTCCTATTTCCAAATAAAATGAGGGCTTTGTGGTATTATCCTGGTGGGCAAATTTCTGAAAAGTATTTTCTTACAGATGCCCAGAATTTGTAAAATGTTATCACTAATGACTGAATAGGGAGATACAGAGAAAGAGAGAGGCATGAGCTGTCATCCTCTGCTGTGGTTTAGATATAAAATGGCCCTTAAAGTCTCATGGGTTCAAATGTGGGGGTGTTATGGTTTGTGTATAGGTGTCCCTCCAAAGCCTCATGCAGTCATGGGGTGGCTTCTGGAATTTGCAATTGATAATTGTGGATGTGGGTGCTGCTCCTGCCCTGGAGTAGGTAATTTGCATTTCAGTGTAAGGAAGGAAGAGAAGTTAGCTGCTTGAGCGGCTGCTACCCCTCCCTTTGCTCTTGCTTTTAGTTGCCACCATGAAAGGTTGTTCCTCTGCCATGTGCCACTCTGCCTTGGCACCTGTTGAATATGGACTGAAACCTCCAATAACTGTGAGCTAAATAAACCTTTTCTTCTCCAATTTGAGTGTCAAGTATTTGTCCCAACAATGAGAAAAGAGTAACTAAGACAGGGAGTGATTAATCCACTTTTGCAAATGATAAGTTCTGGCCCTAGTATGAATTGCTGAATCATTATGGTGGTCATCTAATATGGCTTAAGCCCTTAAAACAACAGTTTGTCTTCCCAAAGACCACAGCCCCCCTTATTCTCCAACTCATCCCAGGGTGCAATTTCCTTTCACCTGTCCTGCCACCTCGGGGAAGGCCTCAGTCATCTCCTCAGGTAAATCTAAACATCCTCCTCAAACTCTACCCCTGGCAAAGGCCATAAAAGCCTCATCCTCTCTTTTTTCCAATCCAAAGAATCCCTTATCTTCCCCAAATTTTCTCTGTGTCCTCCAAGAAAATAAAGCTCCTTTCTCTTTTTCCTTATGCCTGTTTCTCTACTGGGACACCATGGAAAACCTATCAGCAAGGTCATTGGATCTTGGGGCACATTCACCACTGATTTACCCACTGGTGAGCTCATAGCTGAATGTGCTGTTAGGAGATGGCCTGTGCCTGGGCCACAAGCTGTGCTTTCTGGGAGGGACCCAGGAAAAGGTACTCTTGTTCTCTACCCCTTTCTTTCTCTGCTTCCTGGGGGCCACGATGGGATCAGCATTCTCCCTCTAGGTGCTTCCACCGGGACATTTCTGCCTGGAGACTGAGGAGTCCCAGGGACCAAAAGCATCCAAAGCATGAGCCTCAATAAGCTCTGCTTTAAGATGTAGACTGGATATTTTGTTCCTCTAGTAGGGAAGTGACTAATACCTTCAGCTTCACAAATCTCTATTATAAGATTTTAATTCAACAGAAAAACACAAGGCAGTATCATCAGGTCACATTTAAAATGTTTGAATTCCATTAACATATTAAACATTAAACACTTCAGATTATTTAGCTCAGCAAAGAGTAAATTTCATCATGAAAGATATTTTTATTAACGTCGCCACTCTTGGTCTTTGGCTTGAAAGATTTTGTCTCAGAAGAAAATTAAATTTGTCCAGCAGTACTTGCTATCCATTTTTATTTATGGAAATTATATAAACTGATACAGTAAAGCTTCTTCGCAGGAAACCACCTAGGTGATATAATTCCAGACAAAAGTAGAGAAATTTGACATTTTTGTTTATTATTGTGCTGTTCTTCAGGCTAAATGCTATACACGGTATCACTGTTCCATGCTTGTTCATATTCCTGATAAATCATAGTCCCCTGTCCTTTTAAGCTCAAAAGTGGGCATATGTCTTGTATTGACCAAAGATGTAAACAAATTGGAGTCAGGCAGATTTCAGAGAAAAGTCAGAGTCGAGATCTGAAGAATTAGTAAATATTAGCCAGAAAAATAGATGTCTTAGTCACCTCTTGTTGTTTGGACAAAATACCAGGCACCCACAAGTTAGAAGAGAAAGCATTACTTTTCACTCACAGGTTGTAGAGGCTTCTCTCTATTGTCAGCTGGCTCCAAGGCAGGGATGCACGGCAGAGGGACATTGTGGAGGAGAAATAATCCTTGTCAGTGCAGGCAGGAGGCAGCAAGAGCAAGGGGGCTGGCTTTCTATCTCTCCCTTTATATTCCATCCAAGCTACAAGCCTATTGATAGGTGCTACCCACTCCCAGGGTGGGCCTTCTCTCTTCAGTAAATCCAATCAGCCACACCCAGAACTGTGATAATCCAGTTAGGAGACTAATGTGAATACCACATGCCTTTAACCCATATTCACACACTTGTGATTCAACTACCCTTGAAAAGCCCCACTATGAATGCAGAGGCTTTGTGAGGACATCTATATATAAGCTACAACAATGGAGCAGATAGCATATGATAACACCCAGGAAATTGAGTGTAAAGTGTAAGCTGTTAAGTCAGTGTAGTGGGGGGGTAGAAAGGCAGTTGGGTAACAATAAAAGCTTAGACAACAGAGGCAGAAAAGGTTAGAATCTGCAAATGTGTTGACCATATCCAGCAAGCATTCATGTAACAGGCATAGGCATGGAAGCGACTTGATTTCAGTTAGTTTTGTAAGCCGCTTTCGAAGTTTTAAGTGCAGCCCAAATTGGAGGAGATAATAGAAGCTTTTAGTCCAGATATATAGCAGTGTGATGATCCAGGATAGAATCAATAATGGCTTGACACACACCAGTAGCTGGAAAGTTACTACAAGTAAGTGGACTTTACATATATGTAGGAGCAGATTTAATGGACACCTAATGGATTTAATGATAGAATGGGAAGATGGATAAGGAGCGAAAGACACCAAAAATTCTGGGTTGAGCACTGAGTGGAAGTAGCTCCAGTTATTATAACAGGAAACTTTCACATGGGCATACGCAGGGGGAGAACAGATATATTAAGACTGAAGACATAATCTGGGGAGCTCACTGCCCATTCAGAGCAGCAACTTAGACAGGAAACACAGGTCTGAGATTTATTAAGATGGTACTTAGCATCACGAGAATGGGAGGTATTATTTAGAAGAGCATAGAAAAGAATAAGTGAGAATTTATGACCTAGGTCTGAGTAGCTGAGGTATGCAAACATATGACAGAAACACGGAGAACACTTTATTAAGGATAGTTACTTCTCTCTGGAAAACACCTAATTAATCTTTTGGCTCTGAAAACCCATGACAGGTGTATTTTCCCAAAGGAGAGGATAGGTTCTGGGCATGGCTCAGTCCAAGAGCCGTAGACTGAGCTCAGAGAATGGTAGCAGGGAAAGGGCTGGTGAAACTTCAGCTACTTCACAGTTTTACTTGAGTTAAAGCCAGTTCTTCACTATCTAGGATGCTCTTCTGTAGAAAAGGCAATACTGTTCCTCTGAGCTTGCATTTAACACACAATAAGTCTAAGGTCTGGAAGCTATATCATTCATATCTTTATATATTACCATAAAGTGGGCATTATTCTCTTTTCACCTATTTTCTCTTCTTTTGTGACAGGCTCAGCACACCCTAGGGGTGGGGCTAGCATGGCATGTGGTGCTGGGGATCAAGCCTCTCCCCCTGTGCTTGCCTAAGCTTGCCTAAGCAGAGACTTTAGATTCCTGAGCTATCTCGCCAGTCGCCCATGTTCTACCTTTTGTTTTGTACTTCATTTATGTTTGGGCTTCTCATGTGAACAATAGTATCTTATATTTAAGTTTGTGTATTTGATTTATTTAACTTAACATTATAGCCTCAAGCACATCCATTTTCCTGCAAGTGCCACATGCTTATACTTCTTTATGGTGGTCATATTGATTGTTTCCAAATACCACCTTCTCTTCATCCATTTGTGTGCTGATAGATGTGTAGCTCACTTCCTTTATTCCCTACCATGAGCTGTGCTGCCTAAGCATGGGTGAGCACGCAGCACTGAAGCTTTTCTGGAAGACACCAAACAAAGGAGAAACAGGGACAAATGGAATTTCTTCTTTTAGGTTTTTGAAAAAAAATCTCCCCACTGGTTTCCACAATGATTCTATGAGTTTATTTTCCCACAAACAATGCAGAAGGGCTCCTTCTTCACCACAGCTTCCCCAGCATGTGCCGTGATCTGATTTCCAGATGATGGCCATTCTTTCTGCAAGCAGTGTTACCTGGGTGATGCTTTAATTTGCATTTCCCTAATGGTCAACAATGTTGCGCATTTCATCATATAGATTTCAGCCATTTTTATTTCTGTGAAATGTATACCCATTTCACTTGCATGTTTTGGTTGGTTCTTTTATTTTGAGGTTCTAATTTTTTGAGTTCTTAATTTAGTTAAGAGTTTTGGAGGTTGGGCCAAATAGCCCAGTGGATTAAAGCACCTGCAAGGAGGCACAATCTCTGGGCCTACCAAGCAAGGAGGCACAATCTCTGGGCCTACCATGCCAGGCTTACCACCAGGGAGTGCTGAGAAGGCAATTGAGACTATGTGTGGTGGTTTGCACCTGTAATCCCTGCTCTTGGGAGGCTGCAAACAGGCAGATCACAATGACACTGATGTAGTAGTGAGACACTGAACACCCTATAGACCTTTCCCTAAAATACAAAAAAAAAAAAAAAAAGTTTTAATCTCCCATCTCAGGAATTGCTGACAATTTTTTTTTTTTTTCACATTTGGTACATTGTCTTTCACTCTGCCAGTTATTTCTTTTGAGGTGCAGAAACTTTACAATTTGGTATGCCCCCATTGGTTGATTTTCAGAACTATTTCTTGTTTTTATTTAGTTCAAGTTTTTAGCTATTTATTTTAATAAGAAATAGCATTTATACAGTTTAAAATTACAACAGTATAGCCACAATAATTAACACAATGCATATTATTGTCTTCATAGTAGTTACTCAGAATACGGGATGCAGACATGATAATTTTTCTAATCACTATTGGTAGAAATATTTCTTCTCATTGAACTGAGAGAAAGTAGTTGTATGCATAGTCCATAATAATAGTGAGATATTGGCAGAACTGGCAATGTCAGAATCTGTTGACTTGAGCCTTTTATAGCTCAGTATACCAATCTGGCTTTATTTTTTATGCCTTGTGATTAAACTTTTCTGCTGGGTAGTTAAGGGAAAGTTAAAGCATGACTTGTATAACAGAACATGTAACTTTTGTATCTCACAAGTCAATCAAATCCCTTCAGGGTTTACCTTGAAACCGTGTAGTGTTTTGTAGAACTTATGTCAGTGTCAGCTGTCTGGATGAGTCACAGCCATTGCTTGACCAATGTGCTCCTAGAGGGGTTAGATAAGAGAGATAAATAAAAGGCATAAGAATAGGTAAAGAAAAAGTTAAATTATCATTATTTTCAGATGACATCATCGTCCACTTGGAAGACCCAAAACACTCTACCAAGAAGCCCCTTGAATTAATACGCAAATTCAGTAGCATAGCAGGATACAAAGTCAACACACAAAAGTCAATAGCTTTTCCTCTACACAGATAACAAACTCACTGAGAGAGAAATTAGAGAAACAATACCTTTTACAATAGCACTGTAGAAAGTGAGATACTTAGGTATTAATCTAACTGAAGAAGTAAAAGATCTACTCAATGAAAACTACAACACTCTGAAAAACAGAGATCCTAAAGAATTTTAGAAAATGGAAAGATATTCCTTGCTCCTGGATAGGAAGAGCCGACATTGTAAAGATGGCCATACTCCCTAAATTGTTATATAGATTTAACGCAATGCCTATTATTATACCATCAACATACCTCAAACACCTGAAGAAATAATTTCTAAGATTTATTTGGAACCAGAAAAGACCTAGAATAGCAAAGACAATCCTGGCCAACAAAGATGAGGCAGGAGGAATTACAATTCATGACCTAAAATTGTACTACAAAGCTATAGTGATAAAATCAGCATGGTATTGGCAAAAATAAATAGACCTGGGGATCAGTGGAATAGATTAAAAGATGCAGAAGCAAATAAAAACACATTGAGCCACCTTATCTTTGGCAAAGGGAAAAACATGCCTACTGGAAGAAAGATAGCCTCTTTAACAAATGGTGCTGGAAAAAACTGGCTCTCTATATGCTGAAAATTAAAACTTGGCCCAGGTCTATCACCATGAACTAAACTAAAGTCAAGATGGATTAAAGATCCAAATATTAAAAGAGAAACAATAAATTTCCTGGAAGAGAAAATGGGAAGAATCTTGAAGACATAGTGGTAGACAAACAGTTCATGGACAAAAATCAAAATGCATGTGAAGTACTTCAAAGGGTCAACAACTGGGACCTCCTCCCGCTAAAAGTTTTTGCACGTCAGAAGAACTTATCAACAGAGTGAAAAGACAATCCACAAATTCTGAAAAAAAATATATAACTAATAAGTATTTAAAGGTCTTCTATCTAGAATTTATAAAGAACTAAAAAACATTAGGGTTCAAAAATTCAAAGACCCAGTCCAGAAATGGGCATCTGAGAGCAATAACCAGGTTTTTATTCTGAAAGCCCTTGCCTACCCGTATGACTTCAAGAGTTTTCTCTGTTATATCTTGCAGCCAGTTCAATGTTTATGTTTTAACTTTTAGTTCTTAGACGTATTTCTATTTTAGTTCAGTACGTGGGGAAATATATGGATCTACATTCGATCTTGTGCATGTGGATAGCCGGTTTTCCCAGCACCATTTATTAAAGAAGTTTTCTTTTTTTTTTTTCTCTAGTGTATGTTTTGGCAGCTTCATCATAAACCAAATTATTGAATATCTTTGGGGTTGTTTCTACTTTCTCTATTCTGCTCCACCGATTCACATGATTTTGTTTGCTTGTCTATGCCAGTCATGCTGTGTTCACTACTGTCACTTTGTACCATCTTCAAGTCTGGGGGTGTGATGCTTCTGACTTTGCTTCTGTTACCTAGGACTGCTTTTGTTTCTCCTGGGTCTCTTCTGATTCCATAAGATTTGTAGGATGGCCTTCTCCAGTTTTGTGAAGAATGCTGTTGGAATTTTGATTGAGATGGCATTAAGTTTGTATAACAATGTAGGAGGTATAAATATTTTTACTATATTGTTTTACTACCAGGCAATAGGGAATACCTTTCCATTTTCTGATGTTCTCTTCAATTTCCTTTTTCAGAGTACTGTAGAGGTTTTTTTCTGTCTTAGTTGGTTAACTCTTTAGGTATTCAGCTTTTCTTGGTGCTGTAGTGAATGACATTTGTTTCTTGGTAGGCTCATTGTTATGGCTTTTATGTCTAGTTGTCCCCCCAAAGCCTCATGTAGTCATTGGGCGGAGACTTCTATAGATTGAGACTTGACTCATGAGTCATTGGGATTATGTGTCTCAGTACTAATGGGATTAGTGGTCTGAGTAGGGCTGGGACTATGGGTGTAGTCTAGGGCATATATCCTAAGGCAGAGAGCCCGATAGGAATATAAAGAGAGACAGAGAGACAGACTAGAGCTGTTGCTTTCTGCTGCCCTGTTTGGTTGGCATTTTGTTGCTGTTCCGCTGCCATGAACTGAATGCTCTCTGCTCTGTTCCACTCAGCCTTGGGCCAGCTGAATATGGACTGAAACCTCCACAAACTGTGAGCTAAATAAACCTTTCCTTCCTTCATTTTGAGTGTCGAGTATTTGTCCTAGAAATGAGTAAAAATTAACTAAGACACTCATTATCAGTGTACAGCAATGGTATTATTGATTTTTGTGTGTTGATTTTGTATCCTTCCACACTACTGAATTTATTTATTAATTATAAAACATTTTAGTGAATTTTTGGGTCTTCTATGAATAAGATCATATCATCTATGAGTAATGATAATTTGGCTTCTTCCTTTTCCATGCATATCATTTAAGTTATTTTTTTCTTGCCAAGTTGTTCTTGATGTTTTGAGGACTATGTTAAACAGGAATGGTGATAGCGGCTATCTTGTCTTGTTCCTAATTTTAGAAAAAAAATGCATTTTCCTCACATACGTGACATACTATTAGCAGTTGATTTGTCATAAAAGGTGTTTATTCAGTTGAGATAAAGTCCTGCTACACCTATTTTCTCAGTTTATTTTTACCGTGAAAGAACACTGGACTTTGTCAAAGAGTTTTTCTGCATCTATTGAGATGATCTTGTGATTTTTGCCCTTGTTTGTGTTTGTGTGATGTGTTATAGTCATTGATTTGCATAAGGTGAGCAAGTCCTGCATCCTTGAGGTGCAGCCCACCTGGTCATGCTGCCTTGCCTTTGTGATGACTCATTGCATTGTGTTTGACCGCGTCTTGTTGAGGATTTTTTCACTCATAAAAAAGATAGGTCTATCATCTCTTTTTATATTGGATTCTTATCTGGTTTTGGAATCATGGTAATGTTTCCTTCCAGGAATGACTTTGGAAGTACTACATCCCTTTTGTTTTCACTAAAGAGCTTTAGGGGTATTGGTGTTAGATCTTTCCGGAAGTTTTTACAGAATTCAGCAGTGAATTTGCTGTACTGGCCTTTTGTTAGTTGGCAGTTTGCTTTTTGTTTTATTTATTGCTTTAGTTTCATTTCCTGTTGTTAGATTATTCAGAATTTTTACATCTTAGTTCTATTTTGATACTTTATATTTATGTAGGAATCTATCCATTTGTTCTGAATGCTCCAATTTATTGACAGTTTGTAAAATTAATAATTTTTCTTTATTTTGGAAATGTCTATTGTGCTTCTGCCTTTTTCATTTCAAATTGCATTCATTGATTTGGGTCTCTTTTACTTCGCTTTCTTTTTCTTTTGATTGGCTAAGGGTTTGTTTATTCAGTTTAGTATTTTTGAGGGACTTCTTGACTTATTTATTGATTTTTTATAATTTTTTTGTTTCAGTTTGACTTATCTCTGCTCCACTCTTTATATCTTTCCTTGTAACAGCTTTGGGTGTGGATTATTCTTGTTTTGCTGAGACCTAATGGGGCATAAAGAGGTCATCTATTTGTGTTTGCTCTGTTTTGGTGATTTGGGAATTCACACCTGTTAACTTTCTTCTTAGTTTTATGTTCTCAATAGACACAGTTCTTTAACTTTAGCTTTACAGTCTAACGGGTCATCTCTATAAAGAAGTCAGCTATATTTTCCTTATTATGCCACAGAAAACCAGGTGCTTCTCTTTTCTCAAACTGCAGGTCTTATGCTGCTTGCAGTGACTGGTTATTCCCTCCAACAGGGCTGTGAAAATTCCTTGGGTAAGAGAGATGAAAAAACATACGGGATTATCTTTTTTATAAAGGACGAGAAAACAGAAACATTGTCTGGTTACTCAGTTGTCAGGGATACATACATACATACATACATACATACATACATACATACATACAAACATACAAACGTACATACCTATATATGCATAGTATATGTAATTTAAAGGATTCATAATTTTGAACAAAAAGTAGCCACTGTTCATAAAATAAGGTTGCCCTCCTAACTGAATGACAGCACCTGATAAGTTTATTTCAATAGATTCTATCTCTGGAAAATTTTTGTCTAATCAGTTCTACCTGTTTCACAGATAGTCATCCCTTCCTTTCCTGGCTAGTTCTCCACTTCTAATTACTGTCCTGAAGTCTGGCCTCCCTGTAAATGCTAATTATAAAGGCCATTCTCATTTTCACTATTTCATTTAATAATCATAATTATTTTATAAAATTCACATTTATCCTGCCCCTCATTAGAGCTAGAATTTTCTTGAATGGTAGGTTTAACTTACTATAACTTTGGATTGTAAAACAGCACATTACAGCTCATCACCACAGTCCCACCTTCCGCTAGACCAGGGTGGTCCAGGCAGTATTGGGAACTGACTGTCCTTTATATACCAGTTGATTTACTTCACTAATTCATCTAATACACCTATTCCTTTTAGCCAGTTCTACTGTCCCAATCACTTAATTTAAGAAAAAGACTCTTAGATATGTTAATCAGGGCCACTGGGCTGCCTACATTGCTGTCATCACACTTCAGATATTTTAAGCCAAAAGTGTTCATTATTTATGCTGCTAGCGGTGAACTTCCTGTCTGCTCATCTTCAGATATAAGACTTAGGCTCCGATGATGCTTGGACTTCTCACAATCTGAAAGCACATTTCTCACATAGTCAGCACACATATATTTATAATAGGATAGAATAATACGGTGAGAATTCACCTTGTCATAAGATATTAGGAAGAGCAGGGAGGCAGAAGATTTACAGTCCAGCAACTAAAATTTGACCTGGGTTCTACTCTTCATTATCTGAGTGAACTTAAACTTTCTGAGCCTTAATACACTCTCCCTTCTGTTCTGTTTACCAGAAAGCAGTTTTATGATGCTAAATTAAAATTTTGAAAGCACCGTAAAGTACTATTCATGACTGGTTTATGATAATTAAATGATTATATACTTTCAACTACTCTTCTATATTATTAAGGGTGGCTTTAGGTCCTAAATGCCATTTGCCCAAGGGAATGATCAAGATTAGTGGTTCTTTTACTTTATTTTATTTTATTTAAATTTTATTATTTTTTAACTTTATGTTATGGCTGGCTCAGCCTGCTCTGGGGATGGGGCTGGCACAGCATGTGGTGCTGGGGATTGAACCACAGACCCTGTGGTTGACTAAGCAGGCACTTTAGACCACTGAGCCATCTTGCCAGCCCTAGTGGCTCTTTTAACTGGCTGACTTTACTTGGGAAGCTATTAAAACAGAGAGATACTTCAGGCCTTCCTTACTAAGGTTTTGAGTCAGTGAACCTAGATATAGGCCCAGGAACTGAAAACTTTGAAACACTTCTCAGGTAAATGTCTGCAACCTTTTTGAAGAAAGTTAGCAACGGATATTATTGATACAAAGGAAATTTAATTCCCAACCTGCTAGATATCAGATGTGCCGACTTCATGTCTCACAAAAATTAGAGAATGAATTCCAAGGAGCAACAGATGTGAAGTTTGGGAGGTTTATTGAGAGATAGTGCCTGAGAGAAAAGAAAGGTCCCAAATACAGATTGGCACTGAAGTTACTTCCCTAACAGTGTTCTATAGAGCAAACTCATGAGATGGATAGAAAGTAGTTCAAACTATGATCAACAATAAAATGATAAGTATAGCTGCTTAGTTCACATCTACCCAATAAGGAAATGAGACACCTAGCAAAGGCAGGCGGCTCGCATCCTTAACCTTGGCTTATTCATGGTATCTCAAAGAGGAACATTTGGGGGAAAGGGTACATCCAGATGTTCTGGTCTCCCACCTGAGTGTCTGATATGTCTGTGATTTGTGGATTGAGTGGTGCTAAATACAATATCAAGCTTATGTTCACCAGCTAGGGACAAATGCAAGTCTGGCCATTGTCCTTTATCCTGAGGCCTGGCCTTCTCTTCTCTGGATGCACCTCTGGGCCACAATTCTAGAGTCTTTCTTTCCCAGTGTTTTGCTTAGGAGCCCAGTCACTTTGTGACTGTATATCGGTTTCTATCTAACTTAGGTGTTAGGAATGCTATCACTACTAATATAGCTACCCTTGCCCTCGTAGTTGTATTTCTAGGAGCTTTGTTTCTGGCCAGTATATAGAAAGATAAGGATGATATCTTTAGCTTTGTTTATATTTAAAAATTACATCTATTCATAGATGGCTTTTAAAATAGTTGATGGCATGTCTATCAGGTAGAAATACAGCCAGTTAGTAAAGCATGAAATTCTGGCATGGGCATATGTAATTCTAAACTAAAAAAAAAAAAAAAAAAAAAAATTAAACAACCTTTTATAATTTGATCTTCATGGTGAAATACAAAAGTGTTTGTGGCATGCATGATCATGGTCATGTGTGAGTGTATAAAAGATCCACATTTAGCTGTTAATAGGAGCAATACCTAGTAAATAGTTTTGGTGGACAAAGAACAAGAAAAATGAGAGGATTACACTTATTAATTTATATGTTTAGTTTTCTTATTTTAGCATTTTTTTTCCTTTAGTATTTAGTACTTTTTGACTTGAGTATTCTTTTCTCCATAGTCATCATTCACGCCTCTCTACATTTTCACTGTCGCATCAACTGCTTGGCGGACTCCTGAATCACCTCCGTGTATATCCCGAGTACAATGCATTTATTCATCCAGTCTCTGAATAAAGGCAAGCACGAATGCCCCACAGGCCAAGCGCACACTGGCAGCCTGCCCAGCTCTGCCCTCATGGGCTGAGCATGCCAACGTCGGAGCCTTATTACCTTCATCTGCAGCTCAGACATATCGTTACTAACTTTTCTGAGGATGAAATAAAAAAAAAAAGTATGACATCCAGCACTGTATCCGTAAGCTGCTGTAGTTGTCATTGTGGCTCCTGTCATCATTTTTGTCCTCACCAACTTCTTGATCCAGCCACAGAAGTCCACCTTTCCTGGATTTCACAAAGCAGATTGCCTAGACACAGCAGTGACTGTGTACAAATATATGACTTTGACATGATGTCAATAAAGATGAGGACTTTCTTTTAGAAATAAGACTCCCAAGGAGCAGTTGGTAACCCTTTACTGCTAAGAGCAGTGCTTTCCAGGAGGAAATACCAATGTAGGAAGCTTTGAAAGTACACTACTTTCTACATCTGTACTTGGTTTTTTGAAAGTGAAAAATCAAATTAAAATTTTCTGGTGCAGTGACATTAAGCTAAGTATGAAGCCAAGATTAATTATGTAATTAATGTATTGTTTACCAATGAAAACAATTATATTTTCAATTATAATGAGAATTACAATTACCTTAGCTCTAGGTATACTTCTCCCTCTTTCTTTTTGTTTTTGTTTTTGTTTTTGTAGTTATAATTATAGTTCAAGTTAGCAAAGGAAAAATACATCTTAACAATTCATGCAGAGTGCTTCCTGGAGGGCTCCAGGTAGGCTGGCTTCCACTGGGCTCCTCACAGTGGAAATTTGATTGCCCTGATCTGTTAGGAGCTCTGTGAAAAATCTAAGACAAACAGCTGCTACTGACTGAGCAACTGAGCAAATGGAAATTCTGTGACCAAGGGACCAAAAGCTCTCCATGTAGATATATCATTCTTTGATGTATTCTAAAAGATAATTTTTAAGTTTATAAAGAAAAATGGGCAGCATTTTGTCAAGATCATGGACCACAGAAGTTATTTTGTGGCATACAGTTTAGGTTATTTGGAAAACATTTAGCAAATAGGCGTTAAGTAACCATATGCACAGTCATCTTGTCACGGAAACTAAGTGAAGCAGGAATTTTAGGTTGTAAGGACAGGGACCCTCATGGAGTTGGGGTCTATTAGGTCACTACCCTGCAGGGATTGTGCTCAAACATCTACTGAAGGGCCAGCCAAATAGCTCAGGGGATTAAAGCATGTGCAAGTAGGCACAGGGGCTTGAAAGTTTAATCCTCGAACCTGCTGTGCTGGGCCCACTCCTGGGGCACTCTGAGGTGGCAGTAGAGACTGGGCATAGTGGTGTGCACCTATAATCCTATCTCTTGGGAGGCTGTAAACAGGCAGATCACTTTGAGTCTGATCTAGTAGTGAGACCCTGAACACCCTGTAGACCCTTCCCTAAAATGTGGGAAAAAAAAATCTACTGGTGTTCTTTGGCAGATGGCCCCCACAGTCATCTAGCCACTGGCTCAAGACCACATCAGCCCAACATATACCCTGCATAAATACTGCGTACATTGAATCCCAAAATGGGCAGTAATGCCTTGATTCATGAACTTGGTTCTTTCCAGGTGTCTTGGTTACTTTTTACTGATTGCTGGGACAAATACCCAACACTTACAATGAAGGAAGGAAAGGTTTATTTAGCTCACAGTTACTGGAGGTTTCAGTCCATACTTGGCTGGATCCAAGGCAGAGAGGCACATGGCAGAGAGCAGCCACTCATGGCAGTGGAACAGCAACAATGGTGACAGAGGCAACGGGCCAATCAGAGCAGCAGAGCAACAGCCTGAGTCTATCTCTCTGTCTTTCTTTACTTTACATCAAGCTCTCTGCCTTAGCCTATCTGGCTCAAGCCACACCTATAATTCCCAGCAGTACTCAGACCCACAATCTCATCAGTACTAAAACACATAATCCCAGTGCCTCATGAGTCAAGTCTCATACTCTAGAAGTCCCCACACCATGATTGCATGAGGCTTTGGTGGGCAACACTAGACATAAACCGTAACACCAAGATTCTGATCACAAACTGAGCTGGATGGGAATTTAATCAAATTCAGAGGTTAGGGTCAGTGTTGACCATATGGGGAAATTTGATTCTGTTCTCATACAATTGGTTTGTGGCCAGAATTGTGGAAAGAAACAATTTCATGAACGGTGGTACCACTTTAGGAGGTACTACATATTTTCCTATTGGGCAGAGATTATATTGCTTGTTCAACTGCCCAAGTTTCCCTCTAGACCCCTAAATACCCCTATACAGTCTTCCTGAGTATCCTGCTCAGAAACTCCTTCTGGCTCTTGCTTGCTGTACTTTTTACTTTTACCTCATTGGCTGTTTATCTTTTAAATAGATTTGCTGGCCCCTGACCTTCTTTGTCCAAGGTTTCATTCTTCGTCACAACAGGGCATGACCATGACATCATCCTATTTGGGGGATTGTCTGGGACTTCAAGAGGGCATAAAGGTGCGTGGCTTCCTATATTCTTCGCTTTCTGTTTGAAGTTTCCTGCTCAAAACTACTGAGACCCTGTCATTGAATTCAAAGTGACTGGCATGGTTGCCAGTCTTGTAGTCTTGGGGATGGGTTTCATGGATATGGGCCAAGCTGGCCCCTCACTAATATGAATAGAGCGATGGTCAGCCCAAGCTCACTTCAGTTTTCGTTTTCCTTTCTGATTTGTTCCTTGTGCTGGTAATGAAGCACTCTTAGTCTTTGGTGGTCTAAGCTTTCCCCAGTGGGTGATCCTTGAGCATATCACTCCTTTTACTGACCATAGGCATTAAATAGTCTTTCTCGATTAAGGTTCCCTTTCTTCGTGAGCAGAATGAAGAAGTCAAAACAATGTCACATCTTGTTTTCCCATCGTAATTATTTGGTTGCACTCCCGCAGGCAGGCGTCAGACAGCCAAAGGCCAGTAGGGCATCTGCCGCTTTCAAGGCTCCCAGAAAAGTACGACTTGGTCATGGGATGGAGTACTGGGGGCTCTGCCAAACTCAAAAAAAATCTTTGCTACTCCTTCTAGCTGTGTATTTTATATTTGTACAGCCAACGGATGACATGTGAGGCCACATGATTGTTTCCTACACCCCACCGCTTTGGCGCAATTGCTTCTAAGCCCTGAGTACCCCACCTATGGCTGCATCTCACTGGGAGTCAGCCCCTTCCCAGTGCTTGGCAGCTTCTTCCACACTCTCACCTGCTGCCTCGCTCTCTCCTCCTCCCAGATGTCAAATAAACTCTAGGCTAAGGCTGCGGTTTTCTATTCTGAGGTCTCTTGATGCCAATTTACAAGCTACAATTATATTTTAAAAGCAGTTTTTCCATGTTGTGCAGCTTATACTGGGTCTAGTGTATAACAGAGTTGGGGTTCGCCCCTCTCGAGGGTACAGGGGAGGGGATAGCCACCTGACAACCTTCCAGGAGTTAGTAAGAGCCTACTAGGAAACATTATGGCTAATGGATAAACTATCTTTTAAATTCCTGTTTCAATTGTCATTTTTGCCTAGTTGGTGTTTCTTAAAACATTTCTTATACATTGAGATCACTCTTAACCTACAAGGATTAACTTCCCCTTCCACTGTCTCCTGCTACCTAAGTCCTCTTCAATGTCTGGTCAGCCCATACAGATTAAAATATTCATACCTGTAAACTGACTCTGACACCAAAAACAGACCAAAGATATTTTAAAATTCAAGCAGCTACTAAGTTTATTGCTATGAGATTTATTTACAAAGCATGATTTAAAAATTTGCAGAAGTTCTAAGTATCAAGATATGTGTTGACACGAAATTTGGTAGAAACTGTTGCCCTACCAAGCTCTAAAAAAAGAGATAATGACAAAGCTAGGAAGTCCACATACATGCAAAAGTTTGTGAAAGACAATGCTTCTTCTAAGAGAAAATATGCTTGCTTGTTGGTTAGGTTGGGCCTAGAATCCGTTCTTCCAGCATTTCTTGCTACTGAATGCTGGTGAGGCCCAGAGCACTCACTCTGAAGGTGTCACTCGCTCCTCCTCAGGTACCAGCTCTGCCCTCTAGTCTGACTCAACAGCCCTACTTCCTTATTGGCTGCTGTGCTAGACACAAGGATGAGGGTACCCAGAAGAGTAAGACTTCTGTTCTGCCCAGAGAAAGATGATGTGAGGAGCAGATGCTAGTAACAGCAAACCTCAACCACCTAGGCCTTGTAGAAATGTCCACTCAGAGTGGGAAGCCGACTACATGACTACTTTGTTCAGCTCTGTGGCTGCCAGTACTTTGTCCCACCACAGCCTGGGTTACCCTTCAACACATAACAGAGACTCTAGCAGTCCATTTTCAGTTCTACTTACAGAACTATTTCATTTCAATAGACTGAAAACAAAAGTTCAACTTCCAGTTCCAACCAAAAGGCTTCAAGCACACAAGAGAGAACAAAGATCACAGCTGTCAGAGCAACTAACTTGGAATCCTCACCCTCTCATTTGAGTTTGAAGTCACCAACAAGTAAGGTGGCTAAGGGATTCCCTGGCCAGAAAACACTTCCATTAGAGAGACTGGGGAGAGAGGAGGAGGAAGAGAAAGAGAGAGAGAGGATGGGGAGGGGAGGGGAGAGGAAAGGGAGGGGAGGGGAGGGGGGAGAAAAAGAGACAAGAAAGGGGAGAGAAAGGAGAGAGAGAGAGAAGAGAGAAAGGGGAGAGACAGAGAAGGGAGAGAGATGAGAGGGGAAAGAGAGGAGGAGAGAGAGAAGAGCTGTCTTCTCCCTCTCTTTAATATCTAGAAGAATGAAATGCGCAACCTTAGCTCTCATCTCCCCTTTAAAATCTATTCCCCAAAGCTGGGACTCCTTTGATCCTATGAAAGTACCCTCAGACTTTCCTTTACACTTTATCCAGCCCTCCTCCCCTGTGGGAGATAGAAATGCCTCAGCCTCAATTTCCCAATTAAACAATGCTCCTGTAGGGTATGACTGTCAGGCTGAGGCAGGTCACATCTCTACTTCTCAGGCCTGACTATGGCTTCTCTAAACTTGATCATACAAGGCCCATACAGGGTTCCTTAGACCCCCATTCGATACTGCCTCCTTCAGACATGTACAAGACTATGATAGTAGGAGACTACAAGAAACCTCACGAAAACCGAAAAACAAACAGAATAATAAATATTTATAAGTATCTTATCTCGCCCCTACTATGGGCAGAAAAAGAAGCACTGTCACTATTCATGAACAACAGGTCCGTGTTAAAACTAAAGGACGTCAATCCCCGCACCCGGGGTACCTTGCCCAATATCTGAGTCTTCTCCTCAGCAAGACAAGACATTGCATCCCCTTTGAGTTTTCTCTTTTCACTGATATTCCCAAAATCTTCCCATGTCAAGCCCTCTACAATCATGTCATTAAAGACTCCCCACATACTTAGATGACTGGATTTCTAAAGCCCTTCCTGCATGGGTCCATGAGCACCCTGAAACCACATATCTCCTCCATGGACATAGATTTATAAGCCATCTTTAAGCTTCCTGATGTGAGGCAAATTCAACACTATCTCACTCATAAAACTACCTTCAACTTTCTCTGCAAGAGCACCTTACAGAAGGAGAGATAAAGTCCTGTCAGCGCCCGTCCCTCTCATCCTGTGCCTTTACCAAGCAACTTTCCTCATATCTATATACATCTCTACTCTGGCCTCCTTTGGAAAAAGTTAATCACCCCTTCTGAGGTCAGGAGATCTCCTAAGGGGCCTCAGTTCAACTCCCTTCCTTAAATTTCCCTCTAAGGCCCTTCACCCCCATGGTGACACTTTTTACTCACACTAGTCTAGACTCTATTTACCCAATCACCTTGTACACTTAATTTCCTCTCGCCTGACGTCTATTAAATTTCAGATGGTCACAGATATAAAACTCACCATAGAAATCCGTCTTTAAAACATGTCCCTACCTGGCAGTCTCTTCTAGCTGCTACTATGCATCAGAAAGCAGCCAGAGCAGTGATTTTTTCATTTCCCTAACAACAGTTAAGACCACTTCTTCACTGAGTGAATATAACAAGAAACAGTACAACAAGTTAGGACTCTATTAGATAGTAAAGACAGCAGTTCCAAACTGGAGCCATAGCACCAAAAAAAAAAAAAAAAAAAAGAGTCTTTGGGCCATGGTCCACTGGGTCCTTTGACTGCCTGGGACCTCCCCAAGACATAGACAGACAAGCCACTGGCTCAAGACTACATGGCCCTACATAGACACCGCATGAGCCCTACATAGACTTAAGCCATAAAGACTATGTAGTCTCCTCCATGGTAGAGATTGTGTGGCTGTGGCCTGAGCTCTCTTCTGAGCCCCTTGAAAGCTCCTATCAAGGAGCCTTCTTGAGTATTCTGCCCAGGACCCCTTCCCAGCTCATGGGAGGGAGCTCTGCTTCCTTACCACTTGCATCTTTTACTTCCTTGCCTCTGTATCTTTTAAATAAATTTTCTTATACCTTACCCGCTCTGTTCACAGTTTCACTCTTTGTCACCATGGGACACGACACCCACATTCTGTCATAAACAGCTACAAAAGTGAAGACACAAGCAAGGCTGCTCTTCTAGAGTCCTTATGGCTACTGCAGTCAGAGACACAATCCGTGTCCAAATGCCTTATTTCACATGTGATCTGTAGTGCTCTATCCAGGTTACACTGGTAACTGTTAAAGACTGTATAGTTGTAAAGCAAAACGACCAATTGTGACATGGACATGATAATGTTGTTTCCCCCCACCCCTAGAAATTCTTGTATTTCAAGCTAAGTAGCTGAACTTCAATTTCAGAAACAATCACTGCAAAACATTTTCAGTCCTTGGCTTCACTAGAGTATGAAATATTTTATAAATCACCAAGTATCTTGAAAGCCATGACAGGTTTGTTGTGTTTCAAGTGAACATGACTTAAACTAATATAATGCAATGCATTGCAATTAATATTTTCTGGGGGATATTGCAGTATGATATTTGAAACCCACAGACTCTTTTCTCAGCTTCCCTCTTACACAGCAATGCCACTGAACAGTGTCCACAGAGATCCCTAGAGTGGAGAAGGTGAACCTAGTCTCACAGCACTCATGGGGAAGTCAGAAAAGGAACTGTCAGGATGTATCAGTTGGAGGTACAATAAGGACCAACAGGATGCATTTAAAGTACACACTCCAGGGCCAGCCTAGTAGCTCAATGGATTAAAGCACCTGCAAGCAGGCACAGGGTGCAGGGGTTCAATTCCAGGGCCTGCAGTGCCAGACCCACCCCCAGGGCACACTGAGATGGGCTGTAAACAGGAGGATCACTATGAGTCTGATCTAATAGTGAGATCCTGAACACCCTACCAGCGGTTCTCAACCTGTGGGTCGAGACCCCAGTGGGGGTCAAATGACCAAAACACAGGGGTCACCTAAAGCCATCAGAAATCATAACTGTAGCAAAATTACAGTTTTGAAGTAGCCACCAGGGGCTGGGGAGATAGCTCTGTGGCACAAGTGCCTGCCTGGCAAGTGGAAGGTTGTGAGTTCACAACCCGGTCCTGCAAATAAATAAATAAATAAATAAATGAAGTAGCCACCAAAATTAATTTTTGGTTTGGGATCACTGCAACATGAAGAACTGCATTGTGGGATCATGGCATTAGAAAGGTTAAGAACCACTGCTTTAGACCCTTCCCTTAAATAAATAAATAAACAAATAAATAGAAAGAAAATACACACTGCAGGAAAATGGAGTGCAGCCCTCAAGAGATGAGTGTCACAGTCTGAGGCTGGGTCTATGGGGTTCTGACAACGGAAATCTGTGGAATGTGTGACCATAGGAATTTCAGTCTTGGTTTGGTTTGGGGCAAAGGACTGGTCTACCCAGAGAAAGGCCATGGGTTTTTCCTTGTGGGAAAAGTGGGCGACCCTACTTCGCAGGAGAAAGTCAGTACCCGGTCTATTTTTTTGAAATGGATGATTTAAGATATTTTGTCCAAAAGTTTTCCTTGATTGCCAGGGATATAACTCAGCAGTACAGTGCCTGCTTGACAAGCATGAGGTCCTGAGTTGTTCAATTCCTGATATATATATATATATATATATATATATATATATATATATATATATATTTCTTTGAACTTATTCAATCTGTTCTTTCATCTTAAGTTCAGGTTTCTGCTCTTTTCTTTAGTTTAGTTGATAATTTAGGGACTTAAACTATCTTTAAGGGATTTGGTGTGGTAGGTATAGGTGAAGGAAAGCCTACGCCTGGGGAGCACAGATGTGGATGACCCTGAATGCCTCGTGTCCTGAAGCTGCAGTCTTCTCAAGATTATCATTTTTTAATTACGACCTTGCCTTGTCTTGTCTTTATCTTTAATTTGTGAATCCTGCCTCAATAGGGCTATTTATTTTGCTTAGTCTAGTGATTAAAATGGACCTTCTGGTAGTTATGTCATTGTCATTATTTTAATTGGTCAACTCTGGTTCTCACTTAAAAATTGCCTAAGAAATCAATGCTGTTTCATATACTGAAGTATTTTCAAGGACTGGAAAAACAATAGAGCTTTTTGCAAGATAATTGGACAGAATTTTCTTTACACTTGCCCATATATATATATATATATATATATATATATATATGTATATATATATATATGTATATATATATATATATATATAATAAAAGTGCATTATTCTTAAAATACATCTAACGAAAGGTATGTAATTTTTTTTGTTTATTTTTGGTTTTTGGTTTTTTGTGGGGCCAGGGTTTGAACCCATGACCTTGCACTTGCCGGGCAGGTTCTTGTGCCATGGAGCTACCTCTCCAGCTTCTGTAACTTTTAAATCAGTGACATAACATCAATTTGATCTGAATATAATACTTCTTAAATACTCATACAAAGTTTTCTTATTCCACTAAAGCAAAGTTAGAAGCAATTGTTTGAAAGCATGTATAATTTAATTGGAGGTCAAAAAAGTTTCCGAATGTAAATAACTTTTTTCCCATACTGCTTTGTTTAGCTTAACTGTGAAAGCAATTCATTTTTAAAGAGTTGGAAACTCTTCCAAAATACATTTATCTCACCTCACTATTGGAATGTTTTGAGTGAATAACATGGTTTTATTTAGTAAGTGCCCAAATAACTTTCCTGTGGAGCCCTTAGATGCAGTATCACGTGTGTGTAGCTGTCCAAGTGCTACCTACCAAGCCACTGGAGCATAGAGTTGGTGAATGTAGCCTTCAGCCTTCTCCTGCACCAGCTCACTGTGGTGCATGCTGTGGTTATTCAGTAATGTGAGAGAAGCCCACCATCCTGACCCCAGAGGTATGGAGCCAGAGGCCTAAGGTACAGTGGAAGTGAGACTTGCACGGGGATGCTGCAAAAGCAAGCGTCTTCCCAGAGACAGGCACATCTGACTCAAACAAGCACTGCTTTTGTTCCCCGAATTTGAACTTTCAAAGCTGGGTACTCATTGTTTGAAACTGGGGTTACAGTCTTCTCCATAGCTATCCATGTTACCCCTGGTTTTTGAGGGTTTACCACCTTTCCCTGTGGGTTCCCTCGATTGTGCAAATTTGCTGGTTTATCAGCTATCCACATCTAGCATCTCCTTTTGGGACTTATGGGGCAGGGGGATCACTCTTTATGGCTAAGCTCAAAATAACTGCCCTGTCTGTCTGCAGATCCACCAGCAATTTATGGGTTTGTATTTCCATCTTTCTATTTTTTACAACAATAATCTTTTTTTTTTTTTTTTTCCAGAACCAGGGATTGAACTCAGGACCTTGCACATGATAGGCAGGCACTCGTGCCCCTGAGCTATCTCCCTGCTCCCAATAATCATTATTTTAAATAGTTATTATTTAAATAAACTTTAGGCTCTAGAGGGCACTTGGAAGTAAGTGGGTAAATCACCCTTTCCCTCAGTTTTCTTCATTTATATAGACTATTTATATATATACACAAAAGCTGCTATACAGATCTACGGCTCAAGGAGAGTGTCACACATGAAATGTCTTAGGTCACTCAGGAAAACGACATACTAAAATCAAAGTCACTACACTGTCAACTGCAGATTTTATTTTTTTATTTGAAATCATTTATACTATGGATAGTTTAAAAAATGAAGAAAATGTATCCTTAGAATATCACCAAAGGTAAGTACTTTTTCTTTTAACTGCAGAGGAAGCACACTGTACTAGATGAATGATATTTTGTTGTAGCAGCACCCATGGTAGTTTGGTTCTGTCACAGAATGCTGTCTAAGAAGACCCTCCACAGAGCAGCGGGGATCTCGGTCCAGCGCCCCCTCAAATTCTTGACTCTAATCTCAGAAAGGAATTGCAGAACGTATCCAGGAGGAACATAGGAAAGTAGGCAGAAAACCACACAGGCAGGCCTGTGGGTCGTCGACCCTGTGCCCCCATGGGCAGGAGCTGGGACTCTGGGTTTCTTTGCAGGTTGCTCTAAGCAAGTGAGGGCTGGACCATAGGAGAAAAACAGAGGCCCAGCCATGGGTAGAAAGGCAAAAGGCTCGCTCTGCAGATGAAGGGATGGTCTGTTTACCACCAAAGGGCTGATTTTCAGGAGACAGGAACAATCTAAAGCTTCTTAAAGACTCAAGAATCCAGCAGGGAGTCTGTTGAGAGAAATAAAAACCCACTGTAAGCTCCAGAAACTTTGTAGCCTGAAAGTGCAGCTTTGCCTAAAATTAGCTGCAAAATTGTTATTATTCTTTTCTCTGTCTTACCTCAGTTATTTGAATATATATTTAGTGATTTAAGGAAATTTGAAAACCTTTAGATGTAGACAGGTATAATCAAAACCACAATTTAGTTAGTCCCAGGGGAAAATGATCTCATCAACTTAATCGCAACTAAACCAAAAGAGGCGTGAGTTTAGCTTGAGGTCTGACATGCTTGAAACACTCCGGAGAGTGGCCGTGTGGGCGCCAAGTAGAGGGAGGCTTCGCTTTGCCCAGCAGATGAAGTGAATGTGGAGCAGCACAGCGGCCCGCAGTATGAAAACGCCTTCCATGCCGTGAGGCATGGAACGTCTTTCACCTAGAAAGATTTGTAAGATCCAAAGCTGAGAGGCAGAACAGAATCTGGAACACAAATCCCTTTGCATCATTCCGAAGACTTTTGGGGGGATGCTTGAGGAGGACAGGTGTAATTGGTTCCAGCTTAGATCTGAAGCAGAGCCTAAAGCCACTTCTGCCAGGGACGAAATGCCCAAGGGAAGAAAGCCAAGATCCCGTTTAACAGCACGTGCACAACAGTGGCAAGGGGCGCTTCCTCCAAAATGCCACCCAGCTTTCCCTTCCTGTGAGGTTCACCCCTGTACATCAGTGTCTGCCAGGTGATGCTCTGTACTTTTTGCCAGGTCTGGTATATTGGGGAGCCTGGCAGGAAAAATCAGGGTGCAAGGCAAGAATAGGGGTGCTGAGTTATTTTTTCTTCATATTAAGGAAAACATAGATCACTGTGGCAACCGTGTTGCATCTTCGTATTTCCTTGTGCCTGTTGCACCCCTTGCCAAGCCCTAAGCGTTTGGTAAGGAGAGCAGCTGCTGGGGAGGTGAAGGAGCACAGCACTTCCGCTTCGGTCACTTTGGCCCTCAGCCCCAAGGAGGACCTTTGTGTGATGGTTTTCTTTCCTCCTCCTGGTAGCAGTTTAGGTAAATTAAGTGGAGATAAAGAAGTCTATTTTACCTTCATTTGTGCAGGTAGGTGCACAGAGCGGGGACTGGTAAGGTTTTTAAAAACCATTTCCTTTTGTTACATTAAATTTACTCTTCGGTATTGTTCAAAATGTACCTCTCCCTCTATGATACAAAGACGTTAGAGGGTTGACTGGATGAGAAGACAGTTTTATAACACTTGTAAGATATAATAAAATGATAGCCAGGAAGAAGGGAGAAGTGCAGTTGGGGTGACTTTTCCAAGAAAAGAAGGACAGCCCGGCGACTGATGGGAAGCAGTCCCCAGGCGCCCTTGCTGCCTGGAGCTAGCCTGTCACTCCTCTCTTTTTCCACTCATGGAATCAAGCAATCAGAGGATGAGGAGAGCGTGGCGTTCAGCTTCCTCCAGATGCCCAATGGGCCAAGGAGGCCTCCCGAAGCTCCCAGCCCACACCCCACTACGGCTCAGGGGCCGTCCTCTCTGGAAATGCTCAGGAGCTGCTTGTCTTTCTGCATCTCAGAACCCGAAAGGTTCAGCTTCTAAAGCCACCATTTCCTCCGTAATGCTATCTCCAACTGCTTCTGCCAAAGTGATCCCATCCCCCTCTACAAAAGGATTCATGGTTCCCTAATGGACTTTCCAAATGTTTCCTTTGTGTAGTCTTTAGTCTCCCTCTGCCAAAAGCAAACAAAAATGAGTGTCTGTGTACTTGACCTTACAAAATTAGAAACTGTTTCTCAGTTTACCATGAAGATAATGCCAATAAACCCAGGGTTAGTTGAAAATACTGTAGGCTGAGGATGTGTTCAACGTGACTCACCCTCCAACCATTGTTTTTGAGCAGCTCCACACACTGTAGCACTGTAGAGTATCCGCTGCTCACCCCATGAAAACGTCACTGGCCAGGAGCTGTACTTTGAGATTATTTTTCCTAGGAGAGCAATGTCTTGGGTGATGCTCTCTCATAATGCTGGGTAGCAGGGCTGAGGGTTTAGCTTGCGGGGAAGGTTGGAAGAGTTGGGATGTGCTAGAGGGGTAGCAATAAACTGGGGGTCCATGGTGCTGCAGTCTTGCTCCCTTCATTCAGTTTGTACCTCTGCTGGGGTTACTCTTCTCGAATCCTAGATGTTCCTATAAATGAGCATGCAGCATTAGTGTAAATAGAGCAGCAGGTGTAACATTATTAGCAGCACACTCATGTGAATTCTGAATATCAGTGGACAATCTTCCTCCAGGTATAAAATGTCCAGTTTGATCACATGAAGTATCTAGAAATCAGCTCTTCCTAAATAAATAGCCACAAATGTACCCATCTTGCTCCTTGGTTGATGTGTAGTTGGCATCTGAATGTACACACTCCCCCAGCATGAGAGTGAGACTCCACAATTAACTTAGGTCGGTGTTGCTTTCCACCTATTTTCCCTGGCAGTGAGTAAACTGTTTCATTCCTCTCATTTTTCCACACCGAACTCTCAGTGTTATAATGAGTCTCCCATGGTTCCAAGCAGTTATTGGTTCTTGGGGGCAATGCCTCTGTGGCATTATTGATTGCAGCCTTCATGAGAAGGACAATGATTTAGTAGGTGGCTTCCTGTGCAGCTGGGAATTTGCTACAAACAACCCGGCCTTCTGTCAGTCATAACCTGACAATAAGTTCTAGGAATGCAGACACTTGTACTGAAAAGAAAATGTCTTCATCTCACATCACACTCCGTCCTTCAGAATAAGCCCAAGTCATCAAGGAGTTCATGGAGCTCCCAGAGTAAATGCACTGCATGACACTGGGATCCAGGATGTTCCACTGTTTTTTGACATCCTCTCACCCTGGCATGAGCCATTGAAAGCTCTATGCTGGCTCCTTCACTTCCCTAATCTTGTCACAGCTACCTGCTTTCTCAGTGCTTCAGGCTCTGGCTCAGTCTGCTCAAGCTGCTGTAACAAGCTACTACAGGTGGAGAGGCTTACACAAAATAAATGCATTTCTCATAGTTCCAGAGACCAGGAAGAGTGAAATCTAAGTGCTGGTCAGCTGAGTTCCTGGTAAAGGCACCCTTCTGTTTTTAGCTTGCAGATAGCTACCTTCTTGTCCTATCTAGAAAGAAAGAGGAGAGAGGAGAGTGGAGAGAGGAGAGAGTGAGTGAGAGTGATGGAGAACAGAGAGGAGAGAGTGAGAGAGAAAGAGGACAGAGAGAGAGGAGAGGGGGAGAGAGGAGAGGGGAGAGAGAGGAGAGGGGAGAGAGAGGAGAGGGAGAGAGAAGCAAGAACAGAGAGAGGACAGAAAGAGGAGAGAGAGCAGAAAGACAGAGAGAAAGAAGAGAGGAGGATGAGAGAGGTGGCAGAGAGGGAGAGAGAGGGAAAGAAGAGAGGAACTGTGGGAGAAAGAAGGAGGAGAGTGAAGAGAGAGAAAGGAGAGAAGAGAGAGGGGAGAGCCTTCTTACAAGTGTCTTCACTTTAATCCAGTCGTGGAGCCCTGGCATCCTGACTTCCTCTCAACCTAATTAGATTGTATTTTAATACTCATTACTATTAATTAGTATCAACAATACTTATTAGCATTAGCATCAATTAACATTACTAGCTACTAATTAGTATTAGTTAGTACTAATGCTAATTAGTTTTCACAGTCCTCACCTCCAAATACTACATGTTAGGGATAAAACCCTAACATATGGGGCTGGGGAGATAGCTTGTGATGTAAGCACCTGCCTGGCAGGCACGAGGACCCAGGTTTGATCCCCAGAACCACATGCTATGCTGGCCCCAGAACCCCGGGTGCACAGTGCCATGCCAGCCACCAACACCAGGTGTGGTGGCGCATGCCTGTGATCCCAGCACTGGAGAGGCTGGGACAGGAGGATCACTGTAAGTCTGAGCTGCATAGTGAGCCCGTGTACAAAAAAAAATACATAAATGATGTCTAAATGCTTTTTTGAAAACAGACCCTAACATGACTGGGGGTTACCTGCATCTGATTCATAGCATATCCCAGCATTCTGTTTAATTTCTGGAGTGGAATACCAGAAAAGGCATTTGGCCTTAGGTGGGTTTGCACTTCACTGATGTCTGTGTATATTAAGTTCTGAAGAAAAAAGTTAAAAGCCCAATAAGAGGACCCTGACACAGCATCACAGGTATACCAATTAGTAGTTATAATGATTACAGTCATAGCTACCTGCTATTAAGAAGTTAACTATGTCAAGTGTCATGCTGAGCCCCTTGCAAGTACAGTAAGATTACGCATCAGCATTATTCCATTACATAGATTAGAAAACCTGGGTTTTCTTTTGTTTTTTAAATAATTTTATTAATTTTAGTGACCAAGAAATAACAATGAGACAGTTTCAAAACAGGTTAGTAGGACAGTTACAATAATAAATACATTGCATATTGTTGTCTTCATAGTAGTTGTTCAAAGTGCAGACTTGATATCTCTTTCTAAACACTATTAGTACAAATCTTTCTTCTCATTGAACTAAGAGAAAGCAGCTGTACATATAGTCCAGGAGTCCATAAAAGTAGTGGGTTATCAGCAGAACTGGCAAGCTGCTGACCTGGGCCTTTCACAGCTCAGCATATTAATATGGCTTTACTTTTTAAAAAATGACCAAGGTCTATTACATGTATGTACTCATTCCTCAAAACAAATATAAATATTGTATATTGCATGCTTATACCAATTAAAACCAAATTTATATTTCAACTTTTAATAATAAAAAATGTGATTTTGGGGGCCTGGCAGGATGGCTCAGTGGTCTAAAGCACCTGCTTAGGAAAGCTTAGGCGGCTGCAGGGACCACGGTTCAATCCCCAGAACCACATGCTTCGCCAGCCCTGCCCTTTGGGGCAGGCTGAGCCGGCCATGGAAATAAATAAACAAACAAAAGTTCTGAACCAAGAGAAAAAATAAAAATTTAAAAATATGTATTTTTAAATGTGATTTTTAATTTAAAATAGTGAAAGAAAGAAAGAAAGAAAGAAAGAAAGAAAGAAAGAAAGAAAGAAAGAAAAGAAAAGAAAAGAAAACCTGAAGCCCAGAGCAGTCATGCTACTTTGCCTGTATGTATTCACAAAGTAATGGTAAGAGAAGTCCACCCACATCTGCCCAGCACTCAGAATCTTCAGCACTCTATTCTCCTTCTCCAAAAATCTATCTTTACTCTCATTCCTTCAACTTTCCTAAACTGGTATCTGCACTTGCCTGTTGTTCTTTAACTACATCCTAGTCACCAACGATTTAGAGCATGTGAGTCTTGCAAGTTTACAAACAGTATAGCCCATATCGTCTGTTTGTTTATGCTCACCGAAGCATCCAGCAGCGGCCTTTGTAGCCTTAGCGTTCTATGTGAATCATATCTTGATTTGTCGTAAGTAAAATGCCAAGGCTGGCACAGGGAAGACGGAAGACAAACCGAACAGCTAACCACTGATTCTCAAAGAAAGGCTAGAGTTTATCGACCATTCCCTCAGACTGCTAAATATCAGCTGCCTGCGCAGTCTTGGTGCCACCTTCCAGACATTTGCCTTCAGGTAGCTTTGATACTCAGCTGGAGAAAACAGAATGTAAATGTAGAAAAAAAAAAATTCAGCAAGCTCAGAACTCTGCACGATGCCATCATGCTATGATCAGTGATGTCTGCTCTGCTCACGCTCGCATGCCCTACCTGAGAGGTTCACCCCGGCACCAGCTTACTTGCCGTGCACCATAAACTGAGTCGCATATCTCAAAGCCCCTAGGGATCTCTAGAGCTCTAGGGATCATCGTTGGCACTCAACACGGTATGATTTGGTTCTCAATGTAAGAGGAAGTTTAGAATCAATTTTCTGTCTTGGCTTCCTCTGATCTGTGTTGCAGGTTATGCCCCAAAGAGAGGGCTGGATCAGAGTGCAAGTCCTCTTTTTCCACCACACCAACAGGAAAACCACTTCAAAAAAACAATTCACTGTAGTCTCACGGAGAGCAGCCCCTCACACAGTGTCACCAACACAATAATAATAGCTACAAAGTGGACCTGTTCCTCACATTACCTTGTTGCTATAGTAGTGTGCCCCTCTGCTGTAGAGAGAACACCATTATTTGAAGTGGTCTATAAAGCTTCAGTTTTACTTCAGCCATACTTTTATCACAAGGTATTATCTTTTTTCCTCAGCTACAAAGAAGTGACAGTATAATATCCAGTGTCACTTACAACCTCATAGAAGGTAACTATCCCTCACAATGTGAGAAATTTAGTTGCTGATAAATATGACTGAGTATGCAAACATGGGTAAATTGGACTGACACAGTTATTTATTAAGGTTCCTATAAATATTTCAGGCCCCTGTATAGCTGGGTTGCTTCCATTTCTAATTCACCAAGGTTTAGAACAGATTCGAGAGGCTTATTATGTCTCATCTGGGGTTCGGACACATGAGAATTTGCAAATGCCTGCATTTTATGCATACACATCTGTGGTATCACCAGACTGCTTCCTAATGCAAAGGCCAGCCGCTGGGGCTCTCCGACAGCTGTTCTCAGGTGTGGATGGTACTCAGCACTTATCAAGCCTCTCCTCTGAATTATTAAAGCCTCCTATAGTATCACCAAGTGAGCAAACACCGTCATGCCTGTAGCTTTCGCTATTATCGTGGAAAGCAGCGAACAGCTCCCGCGCACTTGCCCAAGGACTTGGGAACCAACTTCTGTTTCATAGCAGCAGCAGATCCTTTACCCTGGACTTTACCCTGCTATCTGGTCACGGAGAAAGATGGACTCTTTCCTCTGTGTCTCCTGGTAAATTTTATTTCTAATAACTGCTGAAAACTTCACTCCTGCATGCAGTTAGTCCTGCTGGTTGAAGAAAATAGATACATTATCTGAGGTAATAGATAAGTCTCATTAAGAAGATGGACTGTACTAATTCCCAGCATATCTCCCATGCGTGGGAAAACTAAATTGCGAAGCAGAGCAGTAACACATCAATTATCCTTCCTGCACGGAGTTAGATGAGTCTCACCGCTATTTTATACCACATTATGTAATTTTTATAAATAACCCTTTCTATCAGAGTACCTCAGTTTACTGCCGCGTAAAAAAGACAGCTAACCTTTCTAGCTTACTAATCAGACTAATTCCAGAGGCTACTTCAAGAGATTCAAATCTTCTGCTCCCAATCCATACTCCTGTTAACGAACTCTTGTTACTTCTTCACAACGATGATTAGCGCGCACCCCGCACCTAGCAGGTAGGCTCAGCCTAACAGCGACGGACACACACTTGACCATATTACCATTTTAATGACGCTGATTCCTACTAACTAAAGTGAAGCTAGCTATTAGCATTCAAAATAGTTTCTGGGGATCTTGTGTTAAGTAACGACCTGGAATTAGTTTAAATAGTTTATCAGATTTGTCACCTCAGCTTATAGGTGAAATATTTGGAAACAACTCCATTTCTCCAACAGTCTAACTATCTCTGTTCTACTTTTGCTGAGCTAATTTTCATTGGCAAATTCTTATATGAGACAACAGCATCGGAAATATGGAAATGTCACTGCACAAGAGGCAAATAAATCCATGGAAGATTGCTTGTAACGATTGCTTACTATGGGAAGGGTGAAGTTGCGGACTCCGTTGTGTTCACTGGTAGGCTGTGTAGTAAAAATGAGATGAGGGCTAGAGAAATGTTCATCAGATCATAAGGTGAGACTCAAAATCAGGAAGGCATGTTTTTGTACCCCAGTATGGTAGATTGACAACTAGTGGTCAACTTGTCATACCCAACTTGTCAGTGTGGTGCCAAGCATGGGAGGCCCACCTGAGGACTGTTGGTGACAGTATAAAAGCAGAACTGGAGAGGAAGAAGAGAAGTGATAGGGAGCTTTTGAGGCTGTTGGCCCTCCTGAGAAGCTTGTCACACAGGCTTTCCTGAAGAACTTGGCTGTTCCCATCATTGAAGGGTCTCAGGACCCTGCTGTCACTTAGAATGGCTATGGTTCCCTTTGGGGAAGCTCTGAGAAATGCTTTCTGGCTATGGAGGGAAAGATGGTGCACTGTTCAATGTCCTAGAGAAGTTTGTGCTCTGGCTTTGCAGATATAGACCTAGCTGTTCTCATCCTCAGGACCTCAGGATCTCACTGATGCTGAGGGTGGCTGCGGTACTTTTTGAGGGAGCTCTGGTTCTTAACCTCGAGGGCTGCTTCCTGGCTCCAGTGCAGGTGCCTCATCCTGCTGGTACAGACTTTTCTAGCTTCCACCCCTTATCTTGGGGCTTCCCATTGCAGATCTGTGAGACAGGCCTGCATAAGACATTGTCATGGGCTCCAGTGCTCCAGCCAGACTCATGAGGTACACTGTTATGAGCTCTGTGTCTTCAGCTGGACTCATGCAGCACATCACTGTGGGATCCAGGCCTTCAGTTAGATTCTTTGGTCATTAGTGTGTGGACAGATTTCCTGCACTCTCTTTGTATTCGATGGCTTGGGTGACTACTACAAGATAATACTATAAATTGTGTCCTGTGTTGTATTGTTCATCTTGCAAAATTCTGAGTACAGCACCTAGTTTCTAAAAATATCTTACGTATAATAGGGAGAAGAGCACAAATTGTAAAGGCTTCAAGTGTTAGATGAGTTTGACCCTAAATGTGATGTAGAAGGAGGTTGAAAGAAGACAAATTTCAGAATTGGAAAAGTGCTCAAAAGAGAGAGTGGTTCTTAGATGACAGGTTTAACTCTCAGACCGCGACCTTGTGGCCTCAAGGTCTCTGTGCATTAGTCAGTGGAGCTGTCACAATCAAATAGAACACAGCATCCATTTCTCCCTGTCCTAGGGGCTCAGGGTCCAGCCTCTGGTGCCCCAAGGCCCATTTCAAGGCAGCTTCTGTGGCTCTGGGGAAGGGCCAGGGTGCACACAACCGCCTCTCCCCCATAGTTTCTCTGGTTTATACGGTTTTCCCTTCTCAACCTACCACCAGGATCCGCTCTCTGCCTTCCCAATTTCTCATCTTACGCCACACTCCGTGAGGCTGTCCCTGCAGAACTTTTCCTTCCAAAGCAGAGGTCTGGTGACCTCTGTGCCTTGAGCCTTTCAGAGCATAAATCGAGCTACAGTTTGCGCTGTAGCAGAATTACACAGCCGCATAATTGCAGCTTAGTGTCTCGGGACGGCTTGGCTCTTTCTCCCATTTATAGAAACATTGTCGCGTATTCAGAATCATGATGGAACAAATTGCATGGGGGATTCTCTTTTTACTCTTATCTAAAACAAAGAGAATCTGCTTTCCTAGAGCTCTAGTCACTTTAGAAAGGGGAATAGTAACTACCTTAACAATAAAAAAAAACTTCTATCAGAGTTGGAATAATACTAAATACAACATGGTACAGCAAAAGTTCAAAATGTAATTTTTTTCAAAATCCTTTACATTTCATCTATGAGCATAGGGAAAAAATACTGTAAAATTTTATTACTATCATTGTTAATGATCTAACTCTTGGCTGAGTGTTTTAATTAAGCGTGCTGACCTTATCTGCCAACTTACACGAATATTCATATATATATATATATATATATATATATATATATATATATATATATATGTATGTATCCTCTAACTTAAAAAATATTATTTGGATCATAAAAGAAATCTCCAGATATTGAACTACGTACTACAGCATTTCTCAGAATAATGAATCCCTTACATACATTTACATCATCATTCAACTTCTGAAAGTTTCAATATTTGTGCAGATGTTCAGGAAAATATCTGCTCTTATAGAAAGATCCTTCTCCATCATCCTCTCTCTCCTCTCGTGGTGCGGAAGATACATATCAGAGTGTTCATTCATTTCACAGGTGGGACAAGACTTCAAGATGCCGCTTCTCTTAAAGCTTGGTTGCCAGACTCAAAGATAGGGAAATATTCATGAAATATATATATTGCATTACGCAAAATAAGTTTGACTTTATGACACTTTTTCATAAGCACACATTTGAAAGGTGTGCGCAACAAGATTTTGTATTGCCTGCAGAACGACTGACTCTAAGAGGGGGTGATCACTGCAGTTTCTCACTGCAGAGTGAAAGGATTTTCCCCTTTACCCTATCACCCAAATATCACACTGAGCTTAAGGATGTAGCTGACATTTTAAAAGATCACCCAAAGTGTTCTCTTTCCAATTGCAATTATGCCCTCTCGCTCAGTGGGAGCCATTGTCTGGTCCTCTCCGCTCTCTGGCTTCCTCCTGGCTTCCTTTCATTATCCTGATTGTTCATTTGCCGCCCAGCACTCATTTTATGAAAGATCATGTCTGCCATTTCTATAATGAGTGCTTGACTTTTACTGCCAGTATAAACACATAAAATATATAATAATTAAAGTTCACTAGTCACTAAAGTCTTGAGATCCGTCATGTTGCTAATTTGATTTTTCAAGCAATTGCTTTTCTGGGAACAAGGCTGATTTTGCCCCCTCCCAAGGCACTGAAAGACTTATGGTTGAAGGAGATGACCTTAACCTAGAGAGATCATTGGGAATGGGTGCCATATAGTTCAGCGCTGAGGCTTGTCTTCAACCAATAATATATCTATAAGGTGTGATGATTCTCTGAGCCAACAAAAATTTTCTCAATGTTTAAACTAAAAAATTAGGGTCAGGGAGATGACTCAGAAGCACAAGTGCCTGCTGGCAAGTGCAAGGTCCTGAGTTTGATCCCCGGTTCTTAAAAAAAAAAAAAAAAAAAAAAAAATTGCCTAAATATTAGAGATGAAACTGTACAGTTTTCAGAAATACAATGGTGCTTCATAAACAGTGTACCTTACATGGAGAACTGGGAAAAATCAAAGAGCAGTTTCACTGTACTCACTAAAGAAACCTGCATAACCCAGGTAGTAACCATCACATTCTGTATACTCCCATGAGGTTAGGACAATATTTCCTCATTTTGATGATATTTGCAAGGTCCTCTCAGTGCCTCATGATAATGAATTCATCTGACAGTTACTTGAATCACAAAGAGATTAATGAACTCATGTGATATTTATGTGGCCCCCTGGGAACATCAGGATGTGTTACACAAAGTGGAATGTTTGTAAATGTATTCAGGGGAACGCATGTTAGCCAAGGGACTTGAAGTCAAGCTCCGACTTAATAAAGAAACAGGAAATAAAGAGGCAGCTTCCACTTGTACATGTTTCATATATTTGTTTGTTTTACAATTAACAAAGATCTTGATGGTGCATTCCAATAAAACAAAGCAACCAGAAACCCTGAGTTTGAGGGTTGAATGGATCACTTACAGCCCTAGGTACTTGGTAAACTTTCTTTACCTCTGAGCTTCTGTCTCCTCAGCTATAAAACAAGAGTTTAGTGACATTCACATTCTTAAAGCCTCTCATAAGAATAAAGGCATAAAGAATAAAGGAATTGTCAATCAGCCAATCAATATAATTTCTTCCTCACAAGTTTAAGAAGTAAATCAGAGAGGGCCTATGAGATAGCTCAGCACTCTGAAGTACCTGCTTAGGCAAGCTTAGGCAACTGCAGGGACAGTGACTCAATCCCTGGCACCACATGCTGTGCCATATCCACCCTCAGGGCAGGTTGGGTTGGCAAATATATATATATATATATATATATATATATATATATATATATATATATCAGAAAATATGTAATAGTTTTGAAAAGTTTATAAATTCTACACATTTTCAATGGATTTATTACTGATATTCTCCAGAAACCAGATATTTTAGACATAGAGTTAATTTCCTATAGACAGAAAGAAATAATGCCTTAGTTACATTACTTATACATAAGCATATGGATGCTGTTTTCTGAATAAGAAAACTAGTTCTGATCAATTAGGGACTTATCAAAGTATCTTTTGGATAGTGAGACATCAGGTTTCAAGCAACACAGGGAATTTCTCTTTCCCTCCACGCCTCTGTCTTATAGCAGCCTTCAACAGTGAGAGTATAATCAAACCCTTCCCAGAGTGCAACACAGTCCAGCAGTGGGAAGTTCAGCAGGGTGGCTGACATTTGATCTCTTCTCTCAGATTCTGTCCTGGACTATCATGTTGCCATTCTTGTTAAGTATGTACAGCCATTCTTTACCAACCCAGAAAACTTCTAATTAATGTGTAATATTTTCAGTGAAACAGAATTTAAAGCAGTTTCCTATCTTTAGATTGAAAGGGACACCAGCTTTTCTGCCTCCTTTAGTCAATTATTTTACCTGCTCTTAGAAACTCATAATCACTTCCCAGGACTTTTCCTTTAGGAGTGTAACATCTTCTCCATTTCCCCTGGAGTGCATTCTTTTTTTTTTTTTTTTTTTTTTTTTTTTTTTTTTTTTTTTTTTTTTTTTTTTTTTTTTTTTTTTTTTTTTTTTTTTTTTTTTTTTTTTTTTTGATATGTTATCTATTTTTATTGTCAAATCTGGTGCTCAGATTAACAGATATAGTTATGTAACACTGGACATATGATTAAATATTACAGCATGTTTTCAAGAAACCTTGAATTTTTGTTAATTTTTTCCTTTTTTAAAGATTTGTTTGAAAGACAGCATAGTAATAGTTGATGTGACATTAGAAGACCAAGATGACAAGTATTCAAACATGGATTTTGGATTACACATTGCTGTCCTTGATGTAATTTCTTAAATCACAGATACCACCATGCAGAGTTAGCCAAGGTGAAAACTCAACATGTTAACTGTTATTTTAAAAAAAACTGATGGAAATTTTTAGTACAATGACCTCAGCCATCATAATAGATACTTGCCTGTTTCCCCCACACACACCTTTTTTCCCATCTTTTCTCCTTTCTCTTCTTTGTTTAATCCCTAAGTTCCTTTTCTTATCATTTCATTATATCCATTGTATCTTTCAGATTTTATTTCTTCTTTTGGATTCTTATACGAGGAAGACAATACAATATTTGGTATACATTTTAATGGCTTTTATTAGTACATATTTTCAGTATAAGACATTTACATTCATCCTAAGGTACATGTATATTCCTCTCCCCTGAAGTGCATTCTAAAGCTGCCACTTTCTAGAAAATAATTGAGCAAATCAAGTGTCAGACAATGAATACCACTTGATCTTGAATGAGAACAGTGCCTAGTCTTCTAGGACCTTTGTATTCCTAATGCAGGGTAAATGTGAAACCATATATGTCACGATAATTAGAAAGACAAGCAAATCCAAAATCCCTCAAAAGATGATACTGCCATAGTTAATAAGGTATGTGCTCTGACATTTTTCTCTATGTCATCAAACAAAATCAGCACATGATCACTCAGTATGCATTGAAAAATACGTACGTAATCATCTTGCCAATCATCCTAGGGTTCTTTTCCTCATTCAAATAGAAATGGTTAGCTGTACTAGCAGTCCTGATGTCTCCAGATGACACCGGGTAATGCTGGAGGCCCACAGTTGGCACAGCTAGCCGGTGGTCATGCTGCTGCCAGCTACCATTCAATGGCAGTTTGTGCTGGACACAGTACATCAATTCTGGTGGGCACTGTGTCTCTGCTGTTGGTCTTTTTTTCCTGCTGGTCCCTGGATCACTCTAGTATTTTTTTGTCTTGCTTTGGAAATGACTGATCTCAGGATAGAAATCCCTAATAGATGTTTAGGAGCCCATACTATCAAAGACATCAATGAGGAGTAGGTTTACGGGAGCACCAAAGTGAGTCTTTGTTTTAACAGGGCCTGTGTTGCAGCACAGGAGGGGAGCAGCACACAGGAGGAAGCGCTTCTAGATTAAGCCTGGGAAGAGCCTGGGAAGTGCTATATGTGTAACAACTACAGGCCTGTTTCACTGAGAATGAGAGTGAAACCAGAGAATCTTCTAGAAGGCTTGCTGTCAATGCTGGGTATGCCAATAAGGGGCATACCCTTCCTTACCGACTGAGCCAGTACAGGGTACCAATCTCTTTGTTCTCAAAAACTCAACAGAATCATCTGAAGTGGCAGGAGTGGAGGAAAGAGCACTGACCTTCCTGTCTGGGTGGCCTCACATCAGCGTGGAAAATGGTAGTTTGTTAGCCACCATGGATACTGAAGTAAACTGTCACCATCCACTGGGGGGGGTGCAGAGGGAGCAAAGAGAAGTGAGGGGGAGGGGCCACTGACCAAGCCCCTCCCGCTCCAGCCAGCAGGAGAAAAACAAGTCAGGTGCTTCCCACTAGAAATGATCATTTGGGCTGGCTTATAGCTAAAGCACTCACTTAGGCAGAGTGTAGTAGTCAGGGTTCCACCCCTGGCATGCTGTGCCCGCCCCACCCCTGGGGCCACAGAGACAGTGATTGAGACTGAGCATGGTGATGCGCGCCTATAATCTGAATGCTTGGGAGGCTGAAAACAGGAGAACAAGTATGAGTCTGAGCTGTGTAGTGAGACCCTGTAGACCCTACAGACCCTATACCAAATACATTAAAAAATAAAGAAGAAAGAAATGGTCATGAATACACAGTAACACACGGTCAAGAGAGCACCTGTAAGACTCACAGTCCCTGACTCCAAAACAGACTCTGAAACTTACTCATGAGCCTTTCACCCTCTCAGTTAGGCCCTCTGAATGTCAATCAAATCTTCAATGAAATAAAAGTTTGTTGGCTAAGAGGAGAGTTCTCTGCTCTCTTGAGTCCAAAATCAAGTCAGCAGTCAGAGACTGCAACCCAAATCTGGCCTCTGGCTGGTTGTCTTTAAATAAAGGATTTGTTTACACAATGCCTATGGCAGCAGTCAATGTAAAGTCAGAGCTGAGTCACTGTGTCAGAGACCTCACGATCCACAAAGCCTAAAACATTGCCTATCCAGCCCTTTGGTATTGTAACTCTAATAGATTGCTGAGCTTTGATCTACATGACAATAGTCATGTGTTTATTTAAAAATGTCATGAAATACTGTTCACTTGTACGATCTTAGTCAATCTTGGTCAATTAGATTTCATCCACGAGTATTTGACTCAGCTAGCTGGAGAACTATTTGGAAGCCCAACCTAAACTAAAGAAATAGAGTCTATTGCTGGTGGCCCTCTCATATTATTGAGGTATTAGATATTATCAATAAATATTTCTGTATCTAATACTACTAAGTGATCCCTAAGATATTTTGCTAAAGGGAAGTAGGCAATCAATCTTGATTCACATAAAACTGATGAAATTTGTCATTACAATTATGTTACCCAAATTGTGATATGAGATATGACAATCAGAGCATCAACATACTTAACTGATTAAATCTTACTCTCCGATAAGTACTTTTGCTTCAAGTCTACCTATGTTTTCCAAGACAAGAATAAAGGAAATAAAGAATGAGAGCCTATTGAACTGACGTTTTTCTTAAAATCATATGTATGCTGCTAATTCTTTCGCAGTAATAATAAAGAGGAAAATTTTGTAAAGACCAAGCAAATGAGCTTCCCAATGTTGGTATCTTAAAACAAAATAGATTCATCCACTGTATCAAAAATATTTTTTAGACATTCTCAAATTTATTTTTCAGTGATGGTCAATACTAACCATCACTGTGTAATGAGACTAACTTAAACATCTTTTAAATTTTAATCACATGAAAATCATTAGCATGTATAGATACAATAGTTTTAAAATATGAAAATAACACATTACACCCTCACATATCCTCAGTTCCATGTGGGCTTACTTCTTTCAAATTGAACAAGGACCTAGCAGATCTCATATGATAGACTTTCATCATTATGTAGCTAGAAATCTCCCTCACTATGAAAGGCCCGAAGTATGAGGATTTTAAATATAAGAGAAAAGGGGAGTGAGTCATCTTTTGCATGTAGTTTCTAATAGATGGTTGGGAACAGAGATGTGTAAGGGCAGAAGCACTAGATGGGAGAGCATGTAGGATAAAGCGGAGGGCAAGAGGCTTCCCTTTCCAGGCATGGGACTCCCAGGCCATGTTGGCCCCTCAAGGGAGGCCCAGGCTATATTGGGCCTCTACACTAACACAGAAGACCTCACAGGGTTGAGAAGCCAATGCCACGTGGTGGGCAAAAGCAATAGCGTTATGACTGCTAAAGTAGAGCACTTAGGAACTTCCTCAGGGAATTCTAAGGTACCACTATACTGTCTGAAAGACTGCAGAAGAGCTGTGGGCTTGTTAAAGAAATGGCAGAAGCCCAAAAGGGAGCTCTCAAAGCAGCCCAATTTCAGCAGACTGGAAGCCTTTGTAGACCACAGAGGTGACCATAGTCACCAGCTGAGGTCTAAAGACTGGATGCATTTCCAACACACTTTGAAGCAAAGCCACCTGTGCACATGCAAGGACAGCCAAGAGACCAGCACCAGCTTGTCCCCCTGAGTCCATAAAATAGGGGGTCTCATGCTGTCCTCTATGAATCCTAAGATCATCTTGAAAAACAGCGAGAGAAAAAGGAAGGAACACAACTGAGTAGTTCTCTCATGTAGATGGAACTAAGGCCTGAGACATGTTAAGCTATTAGATGAGATTCCATTTTAAGTCAGAATGAACTAAATTTAGTTTTGCTCCCACTGCTCAATGGTCATGGTCCTCTGGAGTCAATTAAGTAGAAAAAGTACACTTCCCTAGCACCCTAGAACTGTAGTCACATTAGAATACAATGTTTGGTTTAGAGGACACATTGCTAACAGTGTCACACTGGGCCAGACAGTTCTCTGAAAGCAAAGAAGGAGTTGTTCTCTGCATAGAGGCTACGAGGGATGAGGGAGAGCTGTGTTGGAAGAGACACCAGAGTTCCAGCCCCCAGATCACCCATTGGCTACCAGTGCGAATAGTGAAAAAGTCAGTCAACCCCTCCAGCAGCCAGATTGTAGGCTCAAGTAGAAAGTGTGGAACTACTCTGCCGTATGAGCCCATTTATCTGTAGAGTGGGGGAAGGGAAAAGAGCGGGGAGAAAGAATGTCCATAGTCATTTTCATTCTCATAGTTTATGCTTCTAGGAGGGGGAAAATCTGATTACAAAGGGGTCAAAAAGCTCCTACCAATATTAGAAAACAAAAAAATATCTTTCTCCCACATTCCTTCCTAGAAGAAATGACTGAGAAGTCAATTTCTATTTTTCTCAGATAACCAATGTATTCTTTTTTTACAGATGGATTAGCAGGAGTTTATGTATGTAAGGGACACGACCCTAGTGAAACTAGAAAGGAACCTACAGACTGCTGTATTATTCGAAGACAACATCTAGATCACCTCTGTGAGATAAGGGATTCGCACGCTGCAGCAATGCAGCAATCTGTTTTGTTACAAGTAAATTCATTTGAAAATCAGTCTCTAGAGTAGCACGTAACCATGATACTGGATCAATGCTTGGTAGGAGACCTCTGCACACACAAATGAGGTTATTATCTTCAAAGTAAATAGCAAGCTTTCCAAGATGAACTCTGAAGCCTGTTGCAAGTTTTTATTTGAAAAATCAAAGGATGTCTTGATTTTACTGCCTTCCCTTGAAAAATTTGCTCCTTTATATCCATGAAGAATTCAATGCATGAGGGAGTGATCTATTAACCACTTTCAAACTTCAGTTCAGTTTTATAGACTTCTATACTGCTTCTGTTCATTGAGAGCACTGAAGTTGTAATGCTTTGGCAAGAAAAGGAAATTTGGCATACTTGTCAGTGAATCGATCATTCACAGATTCAGAAAGGTGTGTAACTCTGGGTAAAGAGGGATGTACCTGTGCAGGTCGAGAGAAAGAACCGCGGTTGCACTTGCTCATCCTAGCACTGGCTTTCAAGCGAGGGCAGATTGCCCATGTTACATAGTGAGCGGGATGCTTCCTGTGGTCTCATTAACTCTGAGCACAAAGCCTCAGAGACAAGTCGGGTAGAAATGGCAGGAAGTTTTCTAACTATCCTTCAAGGAAAGGTTTTAGGCATCCGCTTATTTCACAGCCTACCAGCTAATTTTGTTGTTACAGCACCGTGTTTACAGCACCGTGAAACCTATTCTAAAGCACTCCCGGAAAGGAACCACAGCTGCTCTGCTTTCTATGAGCAAACACTGGCATCTTGTGGACGCTGCACACATAACAAAATAGATTGTGGTCCTGTGATACCAAAAACGTTTTGCCTTGCATAAGAACCTAGCAATGAGATTCTAGCACTGTGAAGCATGCACATCATTGTGTTCTAAAGTGAAAGGGTAGAATCTTCTTTATGTGTTTTTAAGCTGCCCTTGATAGGGCCATGTCACAGTGAGATTTGAAAAGAGAATGCATTTCCTCATTTATTGCAAAAATTCACCCTTTCAGTCTTTGTGGCAGTACATTACATTTTATCAGTCTTTCTTTGTCTAATCCTTAAATTTTATGGATCTTTATTTATCAACAGAACAAAATTATTTAATAAAATGAAATTTTTATTAAAACAACGAATAATGAGAGCAGAAGGTCTACTTAAACTTTTCTGATTTTAAGGAGTTTTCAGGGGTACTGGACTGCATAGCAAGGTTTTGTGACAGACCCTTTGGGCTCAGTAGCATTCTGAGTCCCTTCTAGTACTCCATCTGATGCCAGACCATGTACCTAGGGCCCATGCTGAGCAGCCGGAGCATGACCAAGGAGTCTGGCATCCACATGGTCCACTGAACTGCAGAGATGGGGTCTCCCTGCAGTGCTTTGGCTGCCCGGGTCTCCAGGACCATGAGATACCAGTGTAAGGACACCTCTGTGGCATCAGACTCACAGGGCCCAAGAGAAGCCTTGCTCTAGGAGCTCCTATAACTGACATGGGTGCATGCAAAAGCAATTCTACAATTGAACAAATTCTTTTCATTTACTGTCTTTGACTCAGGAGAATTGAGACAGGAAGTATAATAACCTGCATACCTTCACAAGTATTTTAAAAACTGAAATATTGTCCAAATTTAGAAAACATAAGGAGACAGAGTAGGTACAAGAAATGTAGGGGTCTCAGGTGTCACTAAGGAGTAGGCAGTAATCCACTTCTGAAAGAAAGCGTGAATGAACCCGGGGTCGGGGGGGGGGGGGACTCAGCAGCTTCCACTGTGACCAGGGCCACGTCGGGCCACTGTGCAGTCACAGTTTAGATGAATGTTATGCCCAAAGAAATGCCTGGCACGTGGTCTCTCTTTAGGTGTTTATTGAATCATCAGGGTCTTCAAGGAAGACATAAAATATTAGACTTCCATGATAAGAAGCAAGAGTAGGCTCTTAGGAAAGGTTCATTTACCATAACTGTGCCAGGCAGTACGAAGCATGGTAAGGACAGATTGTGAAGCAGATCAGATGCGGACCAGGCCTGTGCATGCCTTACGAACGGGAAGGACTGTAAAGAAAACCGCTGACCCCATTGCAGACGCTGACCTACGCTCTGCAGCACGTATAGCAAAGCAAGAACCTCATTTTAGGTTCAGAGGCAATCAGTCCTCTGTCTCCATTCGTTCTGCACCCACAGCTCAAAAAAGGATAGATGAAAACTATTCGCAAAAGAAAACTGCGTCTGCACTGAGCACATGCAGACCTCTGGCCTTGTCATCGCTCCCCAAACAACAGAGTACAGCAACCTCCTACCCTTTCAGGAACACTTGGGATTGAGCCACTGAGGCTACCTCAGTGTCCTGAGCTGACTTCAGTGTTTGGCTTTCACAGTCGTTTCTACTTCAGGGAGGAACCAGAAGTCTACTGGCACCAGATCTGGTGAAGAAAGTGGCTGAGGCCATCACATCGTGTTTTCATGAGCCTGCCTTTCCGCTGAGGGGTGCTTGGCAGCAATGTTTACTTTTTTTTTTTTTCATACTTTGTAAAGATAAAGTGGCAAGAACCATGGGATAAGTGTTTTCCAAATGAAGGGGAAATTTTAGAAGAATTGATAGCAATGTGTCTTTTCTTGTAACTTTTTTTTTATTTAAACATTCTCAGTATATTTTGAGTGCCTTTCATGTATAGTGTTGGAACTGTATAAGGTAGAATACATATATAGAGATAATTAAAAGTAGAAGGGAGGATAGGCAGAGCCTGCATGCAAGTAGTATACTATTTATAAAAAAAAGCTGAGCAGAACTGTGGAGCCAGTGCCCCGTGGTGGCGAAGAGCACCTCATCTGCACCAAGCAAGTCTTCCTGCGCTTTCCTTTTAGGTTGTTGTGGACTCAGAATTCTTAAAAAAAGAATTATTTTTTAAAAGATGACTAAGTTTTTTTCTTCAAGATACTCAGTGACTATCCCATGCCTTTAGGTAGGGAAATACTTACCTGATTTGCCAATACATTGGTGTTATTATTATCTTAATATGAGCCAGCTGCCATCTAACCCATTACAAAATGCTAAGGGTGTTAGCTAGAGGCAGCTCTCTAAAACTTATCACAACTGAAATTTTAGATCAGTTCGTTATCCATGCAAGCATCACTTCCATGATGTGCATGGCCAGGCCAAGCGAGTAACTTCGAGGCCACGATTGTGTGTTGCTATGATCCCATAACAGTACCAGGAGTTCCCACAGGTAGTTGCTACTGTAGAGCAAAGGGTTGTTTCTCAAGCATGTTCTGCCAATCTTCACAGGTTATTGATATGTTGCTCAGGGATACAATGAGGGGAGGGAACTAAATTCCATCTGGAAAAGGCTGAGGTAAACAAAATCATGCAGATCTTCTTTTCTTCAGATCTTCTCAGAGACTGAACAGGCTGAGCTCCTTGTCAGTTTCCAGGTGCACGTTCCTCCAGCTCAGTGGCCAACCAAAGGTACTGGGTACCTCTGGGTACTGGTGCTCTGGAATACACTTTGGCAAAGTCTGGAGATGAAGATGAATTTGTCTGGCATAGACCCTGGAATATGGATGGCACACAAATCTTCATTATTCATGATCAGTCTAGAAAATGTTATTAGCGAAATGCCATATTAACACAGCATTCTGAAGTAATGACAATAGCAAGTTTAGTTTCCTGAGAAGTGAGGACAGCTATCCAGGGAGGGAGGCTGAGGCAATAAGACTATAAATTCAAGCCAATCCTGGGCAAGTTAACAATTTAGTAAAACCTGGTATCAACGTTGCTTTGCTTTGCTTTGTTTTTCCTTGTCTTGCCTTCTTTTGTTTCTCTTTGTCTTGTTTTGTTTTGTTTTGCTTTGTTTTGTTTTGTTTTAAAGGGCTGGGGCTATGGCTCAGCAACAGAGGGTTTACCTTGTGTACTTACATTTAAAAAATTAACAACCAAATTTTAAAAAGGACTGGGGACATGGCTTAGTGCATAAGTCCTGGGTGTACTGACCAGAGAGAAAGACAGAGAGAGACATAGGGAGAAAAAGTAAGAAGGCGGAAGGAGGAACAGGAAAGAGGAGGAGGATGGCAGACAAGGAGAAGGAGCAGGAACGAGGAGGCAGAGGAATAGGCAATTGCAGCAGCAGCAAGAGGAGCCGCCAGGGGTGGAAGTGGCTCCAGGGCACCCTCTCCTGAAGGGGACGCCGACCCTGTTGTCCGCATCTGCCCTCACTGTTCTCAACTCAGTGTCAGCCCCACCCCATGGGCACAATCCCTCTTATTTTGCTCATTCCTCCGGCCATGTGCATGACACAGAACAAGTGAAAAGGTCATCCGCCACCGAAGATGAGTGGTGCGCCTCCCCCAGTTAGGTTTCATCCTTCTGTCTAAACTTTTGAAGACCCATCCATAAAGAATCCAAGGCAAGGGTACTCATGTAGAGCTATATGACCTACCTCTAATTATATGAAAATTATAAATCTAATAACTCTTATGTGCTTATTGTGGTTGCTTTTCTCCTTGCTGAGACTAAATATACAACATCCAAAGTTAAAGGAGAGGCTTATACAGCTCCCAATTTGTAGCAGTTTCAGGTTACAGTCAGCTGGCTCCAAGGGATGGTGTCTTCACTGGGACATCGCAGAGGAGAACAGTTCATGGCACTCACAGGATAGCAAAAGCAACAAGGGAGAGAAGAACACACCTTTCTGACCCTTGTATCACACACTGTGTGCATAGTACATGGGCCACACACACACACACACCCCGCCCCCAGCCCAGACGTTGCGCTCACACCCTTAAGTCCTAACCAGAGCTATGCCAAACAAAGCAGCGGACATATTTGGGCTTTACACACCCTTGATCCCACTGTCACATACTCTGTCTAGATCCAGTCACCTCTGAAGACTCACCTCCCCCACCCCTGTGACTGCACTACATTTAGGAGGGAAAACTAAACACACACCACAACAGTGCTCATCTTGATAAATATGCTTTCATTACCCTAGGAGGCCAGGTTCCACCATCTCATTTGGCAGTAGCTAGACTTCTGCCTTTACTCAGCTTCTGGGTCCTGCCCTACCCAATCCTGCATAGGAAAGGATCTTGCACACAAAGGTGTGCATGCCTGCACTCAACATCTACATTGTGTCCACACTCTTCACACACCACTTTATAGTGCTTTACTGGCTAGAAGGACCAGTCATCCAAAAACATGGTAGGTGGGGAGTCTGCTGTTATCATGGGAGGCATGTCGAACACTTTCTATTCACTGGGCTACTATGCTACATTATATCCTCCATCATGGGTGATGGAAAAGGTGGCTAGGACACCTGGTTGCAACATGAAAGTCCAGTCCAAGTAATAGCACCTTAGCAAGACCTGGTCAGAAGTGTATCTCTAAACAAGGGCTGGGTGGGAGTGCAGACTGGTACAAGCACCATGGAGACCAGTGTGGAGAGCCCTCAAAAAGCTAGGACTGGAGGTCCCATTCAAGCCAGCTATTCTCCTCCTGCATAATTTTCCAGAAGAATTGAAAGCATCATACCACAGTGATATATGTGCGCCAATGTTTATGGCAGTGCAATTTGCCATAGCTGAAACTTGGAAACAACCCAGTGCCCATCATCTGAGACGTGTCTGTGGAAGATGTGGTATTTTACACAATAAAGTATCATTCAGCTATAAAAAAGGATAAATTTGAGGCTTTCATCAGTAAATAGAGGCAAGTAGAGACCATATTCTCAAGTGAAACAAGTCAGACCTGTATCTGCAAACACTGTATTATCTCCTTGGTGTGAGAACCTGAAGGAAGAAATGGAATCCAAAGGGTACAAAAGATACTGGGAAAAGGAAATTAACCTGTTCAAAAGAATTACTGAGCTGAGCAAAAGGATAGGAGCGGGAAGAGGAGAAGAGCAGGATTTATGTACATATGCAAGCAAGCAGGATGGTTTAGACAATGATACTGTGGATTTCTGCCAGTCTATGAAAAGCAGCCACTGATGCTTGATTTGTTTTGGCTCCTTTTAATTCTTTCACCTTTTTCTCTTCTTAATTTCTTACATGTTTCTTTCTTCCATTTTGCATGCACATATCTGGCAATTATGAACAATTAATTTAAAGACAACACTAAGCAATACAACAAATACTGTGAAATTCATATTACTTTGTTATGTGAAGTTATGTATTATTTGTAATTTTTCTGTTTTAATACTACTTTGTACTCTTTGACAAATAAAAATTTTAAAAACAAATGAGGGCTAGGTATATCACTACATGCTGAGACTCTGAGTTTGGTCCCCGGAGCCTCAGGGGAACACATCTCTCAGAATTCTGATGGCCCTGAAGAGCACTACACTGTTAGGCCAGGAAACCCCAGGAAACCTGAAGACATGCCTCTGTGAACAGGACATACGCCTGACCAGTGACAGGAAGCATCACTAGAAGACGGCAAAAAGACAGGTCTCAGGTAGAGCAGGAGTGAAATTCTTCCTCTAAAACTCTGCACTCTGTGGAGCTGCCACCTTTGCAGTCCCTCCCGCACTCATGGCAGGGACAGGGAGTGCAGAGGAAGGGTGTCTCTTACTTGAATTTAATGACTTCTGCATGCCTCTGGTCAGCTTTTCCCCTTTATTCTCCAAGGTATGATTACTTCGCCTTTGGTGTTAAAAAGAAAACTAGATCGGTTGTGTGAAAAACCAAAAATGATGTATTTTTATCAACTTCCAACTTGTCCCAGGGCTTTGTCCCACACTGTGTTAAATAATAGAAGCCTTTTTAATTGAATTTCTGTGTGTGTGCCATATGCTGGGTGACATTATGCCAGCATCTTGCTGTAAGCAGCGAAATGTTCTTCATGAAAGTGTTACAATCCAGGGGATCATTCTGTTTTTAGGGAATGAACAAAACTGCAGCAGCTTGAAACCACATCAAAACAAGGGTTCTGAAATGCAATTGTGAGCACACACTGCCAGGAACCAGGGAAAAATAACTAGAATTATAGAATGAAGCCAAAGGAAGAGGAGAAAATAAAGGAAGGAAGAGGGAAAATGGGAGGGACAGATTTAAAGAACTGGAGGGGAAAAGGCTTTGTGCCACAATTCTATCTGTGGAGCCAAAAGCACTGATGAGTTTAGTTTGCAAAATAGTTCCCCCAAAACCAAATCTGGAGACTCATTGCCTCCAACAGCATCGTCCTGTGGAGGTGGGGTTCTCTCAGAGGTGGCATGGACCATGGCAGTGCCCACATCTACAGTAACTTGTGGTTGTGTTCTTGCCCCTAAGGATCCTGGAGCTTCAGCAGAGTGGTGACATGGACATCCTCAAGCACAAATGGTGGCCCAAGAATGGCCAGTGTGACCTGTACTCTTCAGTGGACACAAAGCAGAAAGGAGGTGCCCTGGACATCAAGAGTTTTGCTGGGGTTTTCTGCATCCTGGCTGCAGGCATCGTCCTCTCCTGCCTCATAGCCATGCTGGAGACGTGGTGGAACAAGAGGAAGGGCTCACGCGTCCCATCCAAAGAGGTACTCACACGCACAGCAGGCCCCATGTCCAGGCAGGGAGGGGAGATAGAGCTGTGGCAACCATCATGGCTTCTTTCCTTGAGAATCAAAAGTAAATTTATGGCAAGCCAAGATTGGTAAGACCAATGCCAAGGTCCACCATAGGTCCTGCCAGAGAAGGGCCAAGTAGGCCATAATATTAGAAAGACTTGATTTTATGGGCCACAGTTGGCTTTGAAATTCTCTCAAATCTCAGAATAAATTCAATGATTTTTAAGGGCCACAGTTTCCTTGACCAATTTATGAAAGGTGCTTGCCACTGCAATTATCCATTTAACTTACAAATAAATATTTGTGTCACTGATACTAGGCCTTAGAACTGCAATATTACAATAAGAATAAGCAGAATTTTATTTTCAGCACTAGTAACTGCATCCCTCTCTATGTGTAGATCTAAATTTATCCCAGACTTAGAAAACTTAGAAGAATACCACTTTTCCCCTTTACCTTGAATCAGCTTCACGTCTGGAACATGTTACTTGCTTTCTAAATACTTGAAGGAAAAATTACAGAATCACACACACCATCTCTTCTAAAGTGACACGAGTCTTGCTTTTACTACAAATTTTGTGGTGATAAAGAAAATATGAAGGGCCAGCAAGATGGTTAGTGGTCTAAAGCACCTGCTTAGGCAAGCTTAGACAACTTCAGGGACCACAGTGTGATCCCTGGCACCACATGCCGTGCCTGCCCCACCCCCAGGGTAGGCTGAGCTGGCCATGATGAAAGAAAGAAAAAAAGAAAGAAAGAAAGAAAGAAAGAAAGAAAGAAAGAAAGAAAGAAAGAAAGAAAGAAAGAAAGAAAGAAAGAAAGAAAAAGGTAACACAAAGCAAAATAAACTACTTGATTCATGTATCTTATTTCCACTGGGCAAAAATTATGGAAAGTTTTAAATACTGAAGTTGGAGTCACTACAGCTTCTAAAGTTGAAATGAAAATCAACCTGAAGTTGTTCAAAGATTCAGTGGATAGTTTCAAAACAAGAATTGAACTTTCCATAAGTAGCACTTGCCTTGCTGCAGGCCTAGGGCAAATCCTGAGAACTTGTGCTTCAACGCACAAATAAAAATGACTTCTCATTTATGTAGGGATTTTTACATATTAATCTATTCTTTCTAACAGAGTGTTTTCTAAAATAGCATAAGGATTCTTTCTTAGCACTTTATACAAAAAACTGATCAGCACCATTTCTAAGGAAAGCGTGGTTTAGCAAAGATAAATGTAGTTTGTTACCTTGTGTGAATGATCATACATCCTAAATAAGTGGAGGGTGAATTAAAAATTAACTCGGTTTTATCATAGTGTTTTCCTTTGTTGAATAAGCTTCTGGGATCTCTGTTGATGCTGATTCAATGCAAAAGACCCCATTAAAGCAACATTAGAGCTGAAGCTTCCTGTTCTCAAAAATCTGGAAATTAACAACTCCCAGTGCTCCTTATATTCTGAATTACTATATATAATATTAAATTTTTGTGTTATTATATCTGTTGATGGATGACTATGTTACAGTTGCTGTGGGAACCATAAAATTATATGTCTTGAGCTCCTAAAGTCATAGTGATAATACTGCATTAATGGTTATTTTTATTGGATTTTAAAATGAGAAAGGAGAAGGAAAAACAGTGGTGCACATCAAAATAGTTTTCACTGAGGATCCCTCTAAAATAATGAAAAATTCACTTACCCCATTCTAACTTGCAACAACTAATCTGGACCCTGTGAAGAGCATTCTCTCCTCTTAGGATTGATAGATATATTTAAGTCCTCATATATTTAATTCACTGAGATTGGTTACAAATAGAATAGATAACAAGGACAGCATCTCTGTAGTTCTAATTTTTAGGTATTTTGATTTTTTTTTTCAGGTACTAGGTTTTTTTTTTGTTGTTGTTTAGTTCTTTGTTGTTTGGTTTTTTGCGCATCTAGGGATAGAATTCAAGACCTTGTACTTGCCAGGCAGGCACTTTTGCCCCTGAGCTATCTCCCTGCCCCTCAGGTACTAGGTTTTAATACTCAGAAAACCATAAGAGATTTATGAGTAGGTCTCCTCTCCAAAAATCTGAAGTTCTATCCTCCTTTTGTTTGTTAAACACATTTTCCAAAACCAACACTAGCACAGCTTAAAGCAACTTTGGTTCAGAGCCACTGAACATAATCCTGGTCCTAAATTAAACTACTAATCATGTGTCCAGCCTTGAAGGACTAAGTGTCCTGTTCCCCTCACAGTGTCATCTCACTCATACTCCAGATACTGGATGCACGCAAAATTTCTTGATTCGAGATGAATTCTCTTGTGTGACTCTTTCTGCTTCTCAAAAATGAAGGCTCACGTAGCTTTCTAGGCCACAAGAAACAGCACTTTCATAGATGCTCACATGTTTGTGTGACATAGTACAGTCTATCTTTTTCCTCTGAGGACAAATATGGTAGGAGTAAGTGGCAGAAAGGAACAAAAGCATAACTTGGAATGAGAGTCTTTAAAAAAGAGGAAATGTGAAATAAAAAGAGGTGAAAGGGAATAGGTGGGTTGCTGAGGTCACAGGACTTTATCTGCACAGTTCTGCCTGGGATGGTGACTGTTTCCCTACTACTGTCCCATCGATCTAGTTGCATGTGGCATTACGCACGGTAGACCTCTCACTACAAGGAAAATAGCTGCCATAAGTCACTTTGTCTCCCAGTCGCACTGGTGTTCCCAGAAGCTATTACAGAGCCTGGCTCCTATTAGGTGCTCAGTAAATATTTGTTAAATGAACAAATCCCACAGTTCAGTTAATTACATGTTTGCTGAACTACTTTTTTCTACCATGGAAGCTAGTACTGATGAGAACCTTATTTTCTTTTTCTTCATCTCCAGGATGACAAGGAAATTGACCTGGAGCACCTCCATAGACGTGTAAATAGCTTGTGCACAGATGACGACAGCCCCCATAAACAGTTTTCCACCTCGTCAATTGACTTGACCCCTCTGGACATTGACACCTTGCCAACACGCCAAGCACTGGAGCAGATCAGTGATTTCAGGAACACTCACATCACCACCACAACCTTTATCCCAGAGCAGATCCAGACTCTCAGCCGCACACTGTCTGCTAAAGCTGCCTCTGGTTTCGCTTTTGGCAGTGTGCCTGAGCACCGAACTGGCCCGTTTAGGCACAGGGCACCCAATGGGGGCTTTTTCAGAAGTCCTATCAAAACAATGTCATCCATTCCTTACCAACCAACCCCCACCCTGGGGCTCAATCTGGGGAACGACCCCGACCGAGGCACCTCCATATGAGCAGCCAACAAAGTCTCGTCACTGTTTCTTCTTAGGACTCCCTCGGCCAGGAGCGGCTGTAATATTGTGGGACTAACATGGATATAACTTTTTAAAAATCAGGATTATTAGTAACAATTCCAGTTTTTTCTCCCACCTTCTCCCTCCTTTCTCTCCTCTAGCTCTTTCTCTATCTCCTCTCCCTTTTCATAAATTTTCCTCCATTTGTTTCATTATTCAACATGTTCCCCCAGAATATAGTATGTTAGGATCCTATTAGTCTGCTTTTCATATACTGTACTTCAAGTATAGGAAATGTGCACTGAGTATACTAAGAGTATATGCAGGATTAATTTTACATAAAGGCCTCTTACATGATGTTTCTCTATTTTTAAAAATATAATTGCAATAACTTCAGTCTTTTTACATTCTCCTGCTGCATCCATAAATGCTCCACTGCTGTTGAGTGTCCTTTAACTGTGGGCCAAAGGCAACCCTGCAGAGTTTGTAAAACAATTCAGAGACCATTCAGGCCACAGAATATGGGAATGCAATTTTCTAGGATTACAAAAAAGCCATTAATATGCCAGTCAAGACTACAGTTACAACTACTCTCGCACTGCAACAGTGCATATGACCTTTATGAGATTGTACAGTATTATAAGTTTTTTCTTATGTACAGTAAACCTTATCATATGGCAGAAGCCTTTATTGTGTTAAATAACTTAGTATCTCATATATATACATATATATGCACCTATATGATGTGTATATATATAAAAAGGCAGCCATTGCTATTGCAATTCATTTAATAAAGCTTTAGTTTAAAAAAAAAAAGTATTGTATACAGGAGCTATGTATAGTGCCAGAGGTCTTTTCAGTTAGAAAAGGCAGGTTGCTTTAATGTTATTCTGACGCACATTGTTTGCCAACAGAGAATATTTTATACTTTTGTTATTAAAACATCCAGGGCGACTTAATATTTGTTCCCAGATGTAACTCATTCGAGTAGTTTCTTCATTTGTTATTCAGCAGTGTATAAAGCTAATCTTGATACTTTGACTTTTCATTAATTATCTAAATGGCAAATGCTATTGGTCGGGTCACCTCCTCTGCAGAGCGTAGAGCCCCAGAAGAGTTTCCAGCCAGAACCTCGAAGGATGCAAGTCCTCCTCCAAGGCAGTGAGCCAATCAGTGCGCCACCTGCAGGTGGGGAGGAGGGGAGACGGATTGACGTGGCCTTAATCCTGTCATGTGTCATCCTGGAGAAAAATACTTAACACCCATACTGGGCTCTCCTCTGAACCTTCTTTTCATCCAGTTCTTTTGGAGGAGTTACGTATTTTTACATTAGTACCAATTGTATAGAAGAACGACAATGAGAGCAGTGCCTCTTGGCGCACAGCCTTTTTAAGGTAGCATTCTTATCTGGTAGAAATGTAGGCTGAATTTAATTTGTAATCCTTAAAGTGTGATGAGTAGCAAACAAGAATTTATCTTGTGTTCGATCAGCCATACACTTATTTTAATCTAATTCATTCCATGGGTAGGACTGATGTAGGAATCAACCAATGTGATTTGCTTTAGGAGAAATTAAGAGGTATATTCTTAAGGTATATTATATTTTGATGCTAATTCTGTTCTGGGGAGCATCTTGTTCTGTCAATGTTTTGTACTAAATCTTCAAATATTGTCTACTGTGTAAGGCAGAAAAATTTCTTATCCTGCAAAAAACATTTTGTTTCCAGGGTAACAAGTACCTAAGTGCATGCACAACTTGTTTTCCCTTGTAACATTCATGATCTCATTCATAACTCTGATTTTAAAACAAAAACATCTTTACAACAAGCTGTGTAGGGACACACCAGATGTTGCAGTGATTTTAGCTATCAACAAACTTAACCATGTACAGTATTTAAAATAGGCTTATTTTGATGTATTGCCTATTATATGAATACACAAAACATTTTTGGAGGCCTCAGTTATGAGTGGCAGAGCTTTCTGTGTATAATTTGTCTACATAATTTGTCTAATAAAAATGTTTTCTAAACTTGCTCTCATACTATTGAAGTCTTTAAAATTTAAAAATGTTGCTGTCATCGATTGATTTAAATTTTCCCAAAACATTGCCTTGAGTTAATCAAAGCATAAAACATATTGACCTTCACTAGCAGAAGGCTGCAAAATTGCATAACTTTCTAAAGCCTATAGTAAGGAACACTAAACCATTGAAAGCAGTCCTTCTGCCATTTGAGACCATTCAAACCATCAGTACATAGTTGTGTCTCCTTGTGGATGTCTCAGTGGGCACTTTTGGGATGAGAAATTTATCCTGTTTCCTAAAAATGACACAGCCACATAGTAGCAGCAGAATGAAGACTTGTAGCCTACTCTTTCCTCTAAGGAAAGAAAATGAAATTAAGGAGAGTTATTAAATTTGGATCATATTTATTAAAAGTTTCTTTGTTGTTAGAGAAATACTCATCTTGCAGAGTCTTTCAATTTGGAAAGTCATTCAACTCCAATATTACTGCTAATACATTACTATTTGCTGTCTTTGAACAATATTTAATTCATTTAACTCAATATGAATAAATAAATAGGACAAAATATTTTGATAATATAATTTAGGTAAAACTACTTGCTGTTCTAAGATTTCATCCTGAATAATGTTTTAGCTGTGAGAACCTCGAGGAATTTCCACAACCAAGACTATTGTCTCTCACTTAGTGAAGAAGGGTGTATGCACAGCATGTTGGGAAGCTGTGATTTGACAGCCTGAGACTGGAAACTAACTTTAAAACCAAAGCAAACAAGCACCAGGGATCCCTCTAGCTTCCACATGAACTGGGGGTGGGGGCAGCTTGGACACAATGCTTCTGTCTACTCTTCTTCCCTTGCTGGCCGCAAACCTCCAGGACCCCTCCTTGCTCTTCTAGGGACACCCAGATTGCCTTCACCTGCTCTTTGCAAACAGAAAGCTCCTCATGTTATTAACCTGGCTTCCCAGTAAGGGTCAGACTCGGGGCTCTGTCTCTGACTAGGACTAGTTCTTTCAGCCTGGTACGCACCTGTGGCCCTGGCCTAACTTACCATATGCCACGGCAAATTGATCTCACCACATCATTTTATTTTACTCAGCTTGTCTCTTTTACCACATTATAACTCATGCACAAGTTTTAGATGAATCATAAATATGTAGAAAGTTACAAAACCTCTTTTCTTACTGTATATAATAATCTATGGGCAATCTGTTGGTTTATTAATTTTTTTTTTTTTTTTTTTTTTTTTTTTTTTTTTTTTTTTTTTTTTTTTTTTTTTTTTTTTTTGAGACAGGGTCTCACTGTGCAGTTCAGGCTGGCTTTGAGCTCACTTTTGTAGCCCAGGCTGGTCTCGAACTCGCAGCGATCCTCCTGCCTTAGCCTCCCAAGTGCTGGGATTACAGGCGTGAGCCACCACGCCCGGCTTCTATTAATGTTTTACTAATCTCCTTTAGTTTGCAGTTCACTGCCACCCAAATGAATCCTTATGAAAGTAGGCTTCTCTGAATGGTATTTTGCTTCACTGACTAAAAAAATTTTTTAAGACGAGATGATTCATTTGCTGTACATATACCCTGAGACACACAACTGAACTATACAGCAGATTATTACTATTTCATAGTCAGATATTTCTGGTGAAGCACATTCTGAACCCAGAAACACACTTGGAATTATGAGTATAACCACTAACCCAGAGCTAAGAGTTCTTTGCACTGGTAACTATGGGTTTTATCCTTACATATCAACCTCATGACGACTGATAAACCACAAAGGGCTAGCTAAAATTTGACTTCAATCTAGAATTTTTTTAAATTCTATCCACAAATACTACAGCTTACCTGACACAGAAATCAGGACGTAAAGCTGTTCTTCATGTAGACTGGATGTGCATCATCATATTCTACAGGATGCACAGACAGTCCCTGTGCGGGAGCCGCACTAACCAGTTAGCCTGGCACACATCACACGCTGGCAGTGGATCTGGATGCTACCCCATCTTCCGCCACCTTCTGGTCTATGCCCCACATCAACCTGAGGACACAGAGTCCCCCTTACAGGTTTTCTGGGGTGGCAAAATGAGTCACCCAAAGTAGTGCAGTACTTTGGGGCTTGGATGGTCCCACTTGCTAGAGCAGCACAGCCTAAGCATCTCGAGAGCCATTTGCTGCCTCTAGACCAGTATCTCCTCTACCAAGCAGACTGGAAATTTGCCAGGCCACAGATCATGAGCCTGTATTTTCAGAGATGTGGAAATTACCCTAGGCTACAGGCAAACTCCTCTTTAACCTCACCACTACCTACATGCCAGAGACCGAGTGCTGCCCTCCTGCTCTCTGGGTCCACTTCAGGATGATTCGGAACACAGTGGCTCACATTCTGCAGGCCTCAAGAGAATTAGTTTTATAGTTAGTGACAAGACAATCTCCTTTAGGCTCTTTTTCATGTTGCAACTAGGTGTCCTGGCCATCTTTTCTGTCAAATATCACACAGGATAAAACAGTGTAGAAGCCCAGTGAATGGAAAGCACTCTACAGGCTGCTATGGCAACAGCAGCCGCCATGCTTCTCAGTGCTGGAGCAGACAGCAGAAGGTCCTTAAACTGTATCACGTCCTACCTCAGGGACACAAACAGAAGCAAAGAGCAGTTTTCCATTTCCCCACCTGACTTTTGCAAATTCTTACTTTTTGGATAGTATACATGTGCTTTTTTCTTATATACTATTGATGAGAAGGGAAAAACAGTCCAAACTTAGGAACTTTTTTTCCTGTCTGAAGCCTCTGTCTTGCTAATACATCTGATTTAGGGTCAGGTGTCATCTTTTGTCTAAACCCACATATTTCCTAATCTTCACTGTGGAGGATAGAGCTGGTCATGAGATTTGGAGATGCTGTCAGCCATATACTACCGAAGGGGCTCTTTACACCTAGACAAGGAATGAGAACTAGGCCTCCTCCTGAAAAGGCCACTTTGGAATTGGCTGCACTTTTCAAGGGTCTCAAGCCACCCACAACTGATTGTTTCATAAACTGTTAAGACAACATCAATTGTCATTGGTTGATAAGTGATCTATACTTTCATAGCAGCTGCTTTACAAAGAGAAGCTCATGTCCCAGGAGAAAAGAGTGAAGCTGGCAGAGCCAGGAATGAAATGAAAAGTGCCATTTTCGATAAATATATTTTCCTGTCATGAGATGAAAAGGCATACTTTAATTCTTAAAATATTTGCACTGTATTTTCCCCTGCTGCTACTAATATTGACATTAAGCATAACTACTTAACTGGCTATTTTTGATTTTTGAAAAATGGACATGAATATTTTTAAATCCATTCAGGTACATGCGCACCAAGACAATGCACAGCTTTCTGAAATTAAAAAGGAAATAAAACACAGCCTGCCCATTCACTAAACAAGCAATCCACAGTAATAAGCCATTAAGAATTAGTTTTTAAAGTTCTTATTAATAAAATAAGATCCAGTTTGCAAAAAGTTAAATTGCACAGCACTTTTGAGAGGACAGATATTTAGCTGAAGCTGGGGGGTTCCAGTATCGATCTCACACTAGGTGAATAAGTATTTGAGAGCTAATATTTAATGTCATTCCCAAATTAAAATTGACTTTAAAATTAACATCAGCCTTCTATTAACATCTTTTCATAAGAGTTGGCTAAAAGATTTTTTTTGCTAGAAATTTAAAAGTATTAAAATTAAGTAGGAAACAAAGGTTTTATATACCTGATGTACCTTAGCAGAGTTCTCACAGGGGACATACTGAATAACAGGCTCGGGTCTCTCTCTTGGTACTGTTGGGAAGCAGCTGTGAGTGCTAGAGGTTGGATGGATTCTGCAGAGTTATCTATCTACTTGGTATAGCTGATACCTAGCATAGAACTTCTTTCACACATTCATTTTTTAATGAGTACAGTACTTTTTCCAAATCAGCATAGTAAAAGGAAAAAAAAGCAAGAAAGCTATTCATCAAGAGGCCCATGCAATTTGGATCCATTCTGTATGATGAAGCACTTTAAGTCTTTTTTATTGCTCATGCATTTAGATTTTTCCATGGAAATATCATGCTAAACAGATTTGTCCATCAGTCGAGCAGCATATGTTGAAAGCACCACTCACAGTACAGGCTGCAGAGAGCCCCACGAGTGCAACGATGGTTAATTCTAAATTAATTACCACTGCTCATCATCATTAAATGACAGTTACACTTCTTGCTCCATAGTAAAGATCCTTGAGTCTCTCTTTGCTTTTCTACAAGTCTGAGTAACAGATACGTGCACTTCCGTAAAGCTACAGAGAATTAGAACCAAGTAAGTCCTGTGAAATCCATCAGTCCACCAAGAAATACTTTCTGAGCACCTACTAAGAGCACGGCCTTCTGAGACAGGGTGTCCCCAACTGTGCTGCAGCCAACTGAGCTTGCAACGCAGGGGGCCTTGATCCTCTCCTTGCTCCAGAGTGGGGCAGCCTGGACACTGGGCTGGAATTTGCCCTGGGCTCTTCCTCAGTGAGATGAGTTTCTCAGTGTGAAGGCCCTGAGTTCAGCTCCCAGGGCTGGAAATAAATGATTGGGAAAATCACTGATATTTGACATTTGACTGAAGTTTTGAAAGCAGTGAGGGAATTAACCATGCTGTTAACACAGCAAAGAACAGGAGTGGCTCAGCATGCTTAGAATGGCAACACAGTCTCTGTGCCCAGAGCAAGTGAGTGGAAGAGAGAGAGGGGCATATGAGGCATTCTGGGAACTGCGGTGATGGCGGCAGGAGGCCACTGGAGCATGTGAGCGGCAAAACCCTGCCAGCACTCTAGCTGTAGATAACAACGCTGGTTGTAAAGCAATTCTGGAGTCATTGTCACTGCCACTTTCCAATCTTTGGGGCCTGTATACTCCCCACCACACTAGGCGGGGGGTGGGGGGGGGGCGGCGGGGAGGTTGCTCCAGCCGCTAGCCAGTCAATTTGAGTCAGGGCAGGGATGCAGCTTGGCTGCACCCTGAGTCAGATCCAAGCCAGGGTGGTGGTCACAAAGGCTCAGAGGTCTGTGGAAGCCACCGCACTGGTAGCAGGAGCCAATGAAGATTTTGACCAAAGAAAAGACATATTCTTGAAAGAGTACTTTACAAAGGATAGCATGGTAGTTGTTAATCAGATGGACTTACACGATAGCTTCGGGATGAGCTGAACTTATTCTAAGGAAGAAAGAAGATCCAGATGATGGGCAAAGTTTAGAATGAGCATTGTGAGAATCTGAACTTTAATTGAAGTACAGTGGAAGAGGGGAAAAACAAGTGAAAATGACTGATTTTTCAAATTCAGATGCTAAAAATATGAAAATAATTTTACCACAAAGTAGCAAAGTTGGATGAGTATCTGATTTGATAATGTTTCCTTCAGTTGGGGGTTCTTTAAGAAGAAATCAGAGAAATGAGAACAGTATTTCTATTCTGTCAGTGGGAATGATGTGTTCTTCACAGCATGTGGAGCTCCCATGGGAGCAACCAGAGTACACTACTTTTAAATGGTGTCCTAAACCCCTAAGGACTTAGCTCACAATGTGTGGGGACATTCTTGCATTGAGTTGGGGCACAACTCCCCATCAGAGTCGGCACACAAGCAGCTATTCTTGGGTCTCTGCATACATTCGGCTCCCAGCGGTGATCTCCATCATCCTCAGGACAGAGACCCACGCTGCAATGCAAAGGTTTCCGGAGGCAGCCGGGTGGAGCTTTCAGATTTTCAATGCTTTATTGTTGAATTCTTCTTCCTTATATTTTGTCACTGCTTCATGTTGAAAGTCGTCCTCTGCTAGTTCTTCAGATGATACCCAAAACCCTCATCACATTTCCCCATAAAACACCCATCATAGTTACCACCATATTATTATTCATAGAGTAACAGTAACCGAAGCGCATATTTCACCAGCGCTGAAGTAAATCCTGTGTCTCCCTTGTACTTAAGGAAAGACAGAGCTAGAGCAAGATCCCTCCTGTTAGGTTCCAACCAAGGAGCACATAGATCTGAATAAAAACCAAATAGATGTTTCCAAACGAAGACTTGTCTCACACAGTGAACCAACTAAACTTGCACTAAGCACTCCAAGTGTAACCTTAGTGCAATCCAGCATACTTGGTACTCTTAGTGAAATCAAATGCCTGGAAACCAACCGTGTCTGAGTCCCCAAAGTTGTGTTCTTTTAGTTATGAGTCTATTTCAACTTGAGTGGCCAGAAAATATCAGTGACATGAAATCCTTGTGCTTATCAGTGCCACCTGAGGAGAGCTCTGAAGCTGGATGTTTACCAGCAGAGGCCCCAAAGGCCTGCTTGAGTTCTGTTCTGAGCCCTGACTCGTAGCTTTGCCTCTCAATAGTATGGTCATTCTAGTGACCTTTTAAAGGTCAGGTGTCTACCCTATTCTAAGGAAAATGCCATGCACCAAATGCAAAATGAAAGCTAGAGAGTATGTATCTCTATGCATTTAAAAGAACAGTTGTAAAACCTGCCTTCAAATTGTTCCAAAATATAATTCCTTGCAATTTCCTCTTGCCCCACAACCTTAAGTTTAACATTTAACCTTAATTGTAACATCGCATATACACATACACACACATTATTCTCTTTCCTAAAAAGGAGATGGTACACAACTTGGAAACATATGCTGCATTGAATACCTGTCCAACACTAACATTTTTCGATGGTTTGTAAAAGGGCTAAATTTCTGACTTGTAATTAATAAAGTATATATATGGCTTATAGCCTCCAAGAGAATTACCTCATGTGTAGGAAAACAAAATCCATGCTCATTTGAATAAGAAAGCGGTGAACTTCGCTCCACTTCATGCCCCTTCCGGCTAGTGTTCATGTTCTCCTACGCACAAGGATGGAAGGTGGGAGGCCGAGTGGACTAAGCGCAGCCACAACTGTCACCATCCCTACGAGCCAGCACTCTCCTCACACAGAAGCAATGAAGCTGAGATCCTAAATGAGACTGTGACTGAGACAGCTAGCAAAGAAGTGAGGAGGGCCAAAGACACGCCTGCTGGGTCAGCATCCACACCACAGGCTGCTCCAGTCCCCTTAACAGGCTCGATTTCTCCTCTCCTGGTGGTCCCAGCAACTTTTCTGGTCTTCTCCTATTTCCATTTCTAATGGAAATACTAGGACAACTAGCAACTCTGGAGGTGGGCTGTGTACGGCCCAGTGCCCACGCCTCCCCTGCCCTCCTGCTCCTGCAGGAGCAGAAGCACAAGCAGATTTCTCTGGACCTCAGGACCCCAGGGCCCCTGAGCACTCCCACCCCAGTCTCCACTGTCCTGTCTATGCCTGCACACACCATCCACACACTTCCTGGGGGTGCTGCTCCCTGGCTGAACTCGACTGTATTTCTGCAGCCCACCAGCTAATGAAAAAGTGATGCGGAGACCGACCCCGAATGCTGCTGGCAGGGAGCACACGGCAGCCGTCTCAAGAAGCAACTGTGAGCCAAGGAGGAAGAGAGGTGCCTGCAGACTCCAAAAGCAGTGTGAGCGCAGGCCGCAGAGAAAGGAGACTATAACAGAAAAGTAGGGGGCTGAGGAGATAGCTCAGCAGTCTAAGCACCTGCCTGGCCAGGGCAAGGACCTGGGTTCACTCCCAGGCATCTCGTGCCATGCAGGATCTGGAACCCTGGACACGCCGTGCTAGCCCTGAAGCCAGGTGTGGTGGCATATGTCTGTAATCCCAGCACTGGGGGGCTGAGACAGGAGGATCACTATGAGTCTGAACTGGGTAGTGAGACCTTGTTTTAACAAAAATTTAAAAATGAAAGAAAAAAGCAGGAACAAGAAAATCACATTTCTTGGTGTAAAAGTATAGTTCCTACAGACACAGAAGAGGAAGAATTGTTTTACTGAGAGATTCCATAATTTTATATTCTGAGAGTCAGTTTTTTACACACACACACACACACACACACACACACACACACACACACAGCATTCCAGACATATATAGGCAAAACTTTTCTGTTACAGAAAAGATATCATGTCTATTCATAACTACAACATAGAGGAAAGTGTGGTATGTTCCACAGAAGAAAAACAGGAGTTTAGGGAAGGAGGAGAATGATACACCTCTAGACATCCTCTCACGGAAATACAGCTCCAACTACCATTCGAAATGAAATATGACAAGCACTTAAAATAGATAAGAGCACATTGAGAATTCAAAGAAAGGCAAGATCTTTTCTCACTGAAGTGATAACAAAAAAAAAAATTTGTACAGAAGAAGGTTCTGGAACTAAGTCTTAAAAAGTGAATATAATTTCCACATGTACAGACTTCTTATGCAAAGGAAATGGTGTCAACCGAGTCACACAAGAGAGAAAGCATGAAGTGTATCTGAGAAAGCTCCAACAGTTTGGCTGGAACACACGGCTCCTGCAGAATGCTAAGGATGAAAGGTAACACGACCATAGAAATCAAAGCCAACCACCTTCCCAATGTTTGGGTTTCACCTCCTTTACAGTGCATTCCACTTCTGAACAGCTGTGAGTATTAGAGACACCATGATGCTTACAGTCTATGGGGAAGGGCAGACATTGAGCGGGCCATGCTAATGAACTGGGATAAGTACAGTCCTAGTGGAAATTAAAGGTGATTTTCAACCTAGAAGAGGGTTGAGAAGAGCTCCCTAGAGAGATTCCAAACTAGGCCAGAAGGACTGGTAAGAGTTAGCCAGGAAAAAGTAGTAGAGGTTGTTCAGACCCAGGGATAAGCAAGCGCAGAGGCCCAAACCCAGGACATCCATCCCTGGGGCTGAAGAACCTGAGGGAGAATTTAAAGGAAAAGAAAAGTACCACAGCACAAAAGAACAAGGCAGGGCAGCCTTGGAATGTATCATAAACTGTGCTAAAGAATGCATTTTTGCAGTACTGGGAGGCAACACCTGTCATCCCAGCTCATGGGGGGCTGAGGCAGGAAGATCACTGTGAGCTCCAGGCCATAGTGAACTCCAGAGTGAGCTCAAGTCCAGGCCAACAGAAAACTACATAGAGAGACATTGGTCTCAAAAAAAAAAAAAAAAAAAAAAAAAAAAAAAAAAAAAAAAAAAAAAAAAAAAAAAAAAAAAAAAAAAAAAAAAAAAAAAAAAAAAAAAAAAAAAAAAAAAAAAAAAAAAAAAAAAAAAAAAAAAAAAAAAAAAAAAAAAAAAAAAAAAAAAAAAAAAAAAAAAAAAAAAAAAAAAAAAAAAAAAAAAAAAAAAA
>PVJA010000798.1:0-148604 GCA_004027025.1 Myocastor coypus | reverse complement strand
AAAACAAAGAAAGAAAGAAATGTATTCTGCCCATCACACAGAAAGGTGTCAAGGAGAAGAGTCCTCACCTGAAAAGAAGGCCTGGTACTGATGACCACAGGGGTCAATCTGAACTAGAGAAAATGAGAATTATAGCATGAACTACAGGGTCTGAGAAGCTGATCTTTGGGACAAACACTCCTGGGTCAAGTGTTCATCCTGTGTACTTGTGGACAACACAGCAACACATTTCCTGACCTAACACTCCAAGGTTTGCAGGGAATCAGAGGTAAAATTTACACCAAGCCCAAGAATAATTCTCAGCATTTGTTCATGTGTGGTACAGTCACAGGGCTGAGAATGATCACTGTATCCTATATTCTCAGCAAAGTAGAAATACGTAGATAAGGGCTAACTTAGGAATTGGGTAGATTTTGACAAGTTGTTGGTGAACATCCAGATTCAGTTTCCTCATCTGTAATGGGGGAGAAGAGGAAGATAAGAACTATCTTCTGTGGAATAAAGAAGGAAATATAGACAAGAGCTAGTGTACCTGGGAATTCCACACCAGCCCTGTTCACAACAGATCTCACTGCGACAAGTCTACTCAGTCATAAAATCCAGAAAGAAAAGCAAATATTTCCTGGCCCACTAGAGGCAAGGACGCTAGCTCCAAAACAGCAACACAAGCCAAATGAGCACTTTTTGATAGTGACAGACAACCCACAGTCGCCCACAGTTATATCCAGGTGTTCTGCTCAATTTACTCTGACATGGCCAAGTCTGTGTTCTCCATCTTCCTGTGCACAGGCCCATTTCACCACATTCTGGCCTACCAAGTAATGTCCCTGTGGCCACTGATGTGCCTGACAGGAAAAAGTACAGATGGCCAAGTGAACGGAGGCGGGTAGGATGAAATTACACAGCACCCTGTATGTGAGCACTGCTCAATATATTATGGCCCTGGCCACAGCAGTGTGTATCCAAGCAGGTCACAGGTCACAGCCAACTCCATGCCCTTTAGAAGCACTGACTAGGGGCTGGCAGGGACTGCAAAGATCACCTAATCCTGCCTCTCACCTGATGACAAGCACATTACCGTGCCTGAGCAGTTACTCCGCTGCTCCCTGACCTGCCCAGTGCTCCCTCCATGGTGGCCTTATCTGCCCCTGCAGCATGCTGGTCACATGGAAGCCTGTCTATCCACAACACTCTTGCTCTCTGCTCTTCTCTTCTGCTAGATCTCAGCTGACATCTTCTAGAGACTCCTCCCCCCCACTCTGCTTGCTTCCCCACCACACTCCCTCAGTTGTATCATACTGGATCATTCATTATCTTCCCTTCCATCTCTCCCACCCGAATGCAAGCTCTTGGGTGGCAGGGCCCAGACTGAGCTCACCTCTTCCACAGCTGTATCACAGCTACCACAAATGTGCTCAGGAACTATTTACTGTATTAATGAATGAACGTCAATTCTGAAGGAGTTGTGATCATACCTTAAGCTTTGCATTTTTGGTAACTGAAGTTTAATTCAATGACCAGAAGATTTGTCTGTGAAAGCTCAAAGTTGTGCTAAAGGAAGAAAATGCATCATGCCAGGAACCAGTTAAAGGTGGCTGATGTGGTATTGGCACCTTTCAGAGGCTTATCATGTTTTTCGCTTGTAATTGTGAAGGGCTTAGCCTGGCTGGGGATCCTTAATCCATCTAGTTAACAGTTAACTACCGAGGCTGCACTGACACAACTACTTGCATCATTAATGATGGAGCAGAAAGCACAGTCATTTGTGGGCCTTTCAGCTCAGAAGCTGGCTTCCTCCCACGGTTTGACTGCTACCCCTGTTACAAAGACACTAATAAAACATGTTTATCAAACAAATGATGGTAAGGGTGACTGGAACATGTCCTCCTTGAACTAGAATATAATGTTTTTGAAGCTTTCTGAGGGAAGCACATGACATGCAGAGTTCATATGGTTTACAAGACCACAACCCTCAATTTCTGAGCCCAGCTGATGATTCCAGCTTAAAACCCAGCATAGGAAATTGGTAAAACATTGAGAGCTGCTGACATTTTCAGAAAGGAACTTAAAGGACCTCAGAAAAGAAAAGTGCACATAGGTTTCTCAATGAAAAGAGATGTGAAGCTAAAGGGCCAGAGCCAGCTTTGAATGCCTGTAGATTTTCACAAGTAGCAGTTCCAGACTTGTGTGTGTGTGACTCTGAATGTGCTCACATCAGGAATCAAACTGCTGCCTGTTTCTTTATAAGCTAGTCTCAAGATTTGGGGTGAGGGGAGCTTAGGGGCAGAACATGTGCCTAGCATTCACCGAGCCCTGGTTTCCATCCCCAGCAACACACACAGACACACACACAGACATACGCACCCCTCAACCATAAAGCTAGCTCTGCTGGAAGATTTCCAAAGGGAAAGTCCCTCCTGCTACGCAGAGGAAAAAAAAATTACCTATGTGGCCTGGAATCTGGGGATGTTTTATGCAGATGTCTGTAACAGAAGTTAATAGGGGAAAGTCAGCTTGCCTTTGATTATTCAAACAGGCTACTGCTATTAAGGATTGCACAACTCTTAGGCAACGCCGGGGTGGGGTTGGCCTTTTTTTTTTTTTTTTTTTTTTTCTTTTTTAAGCTGTCCAAATGGAAATACTCATTCTTTTCTAAGAACTTTTTATTCTACCTCCCTACTCACATTGGTTAAACGTCTGCTCTGGTGGGGGAGTGACAGACAACACACAGCCATCTCAGAAGGCTCCTGGCCTCCCTCAGAGCAGCCAGGGTGGCAGGCTGCACTCCCAGGCAGCCAGAGTTCTCAGGACTGTACATTTGGTTTCCCTGCCGACAATCTGATAGAGCCACTGTTGGGCATGTTTCCATGTGTGTATGTTAAGTGTGTGCACGCACGTAGGTACTTGCCGTGCTGAGGACTGAATCCAGGGTCTTCCACATGCTAAGCATGTGTTATACTACTGAGCTACACCCAGTACCGATTTTTAAAAATATTTGGTTTAATAATTTTAATCAGCAACCTTTAGGTTATTGCCAAACTCCAGGAATTAGCAATGTGAGACAAATCTATTCTTTTTTTTTTTTAATGGGAAATTTTACCGGAGAAGAGGAATAAGGAATAGAAATACCCAAGAGGCATAAGTGAACCCTAATGTGGGCTTCCCCCTCTTGGTTTTGTGTGGTTAGCTCTACTGTTTAATCCCCAGAGGAGGTAAAACTCACTCTGCCCAGGGCAAGAACAGAGGAAGACAGAGGAGAGAGGAGACACAAACAGCCCTGCTCCTCCAGGGCAAATGCCTGTGGACTAGTGACTAGTACCGGAAGGAATTCGCCTGGTTCCAGACAAGCCAGCAGGGGAGAGAGGGCTTCTATCAACCTACAAAAGTAGAGAAGGGAGGATGATTTTTATAGCCACTCTCCAATGAATTACAGAGTAGTTATAAAAATTCATTGGAAAAGTAATAGGGGAGAGTGAGAAAAATACACTTTAGGAAGAACTCTTCTAATGTCCTGGAGCTACACAATGCTGGGAGCCCTTGGCGTGGAGAGGAAAAATACTCTTGTTTCCGGAGGCAGCTCCAAGAAATCATAAGTAGGTGTGAGAAACAAGGAAGCTTATGGACTAAAAAGAAAATAAGGGGGAGGGGAATAAGGGAAGGGGGCGTGAGATCTTTGAGAGACGAGGGGAAATTAAAAAACACCATGGCAACAACTCAGTCCACCTACCCTGGCCGCCCACCCACAGCCAGATTCTTTACTGACGCATTTGAGAACAAGCTGGTTCCTACCAGCTCAGGAAGGTGAGCAAACCCAGAGAGCTCATTAAATCCCTGCACAGAGAGAGACTCTTGTCTGCCTGCAGATAGTGAGCAAGGAGGATATAAATAGAAGTTATATAACATCTTTTTGTTGATTCCTGCACTCACCAAAAACACGCAGCATGACCTGGTTTTTCTTCAGTTTCCCTCGGCCTGCTGGTTGAGGGCTCTGATCCGGTTAGGAATTGTCTTAAAATTTAAACAGCAGCATACAGATTTCCAAGGGAACTGAGATTATGCGTCCAAGTTTAGAACCCGAGGGTCAAATCCTCCTCCTTGGGTACGAAAAAAAACCCCACTAGCAGTAAACATTTCTTAAAAATTTTAGAATCAGGTAAGGAATCTTGTGGCTTCCTCTTAGACTACTTAGAGTACTTGATTAAACTTAAGGAGTAAACTTAATATCCCAGAGGAAAGAATCATGAAAATGGCATCTTAGATTTTCTGGAGGAGGTTTGAGCGCTAGATCTAGGTTTATAACTAACCAATGGTTTTGAGATCCCTCCAGACACAATCAGCGGTCTTTTCCTCCCCAACAGGCAAGACCATAGTGGAGCAAGGACAGAAATGATCTCTCTTTAAAAACTCCTATATAAACGTGTGCTGTCCAGGGAAGCACAAGTCAAAGGTCCTGCAATCCAACCTGTCCTGGCCAATCCATTCTGGGCCTGTCTATACACTCTCCCTTTTGTTTCATCAGGAGCGTGGATGATGGGAGCCCGAGACTATGACTCCATGTCTAACCTGCTGGTGCCACCAAACTGTTCAGAAAGCTGTCTCCATAGAAACTTTTCCCTAAGAAGCATTCTTCAAGACACATTACAGGTACAGGAGAAGGTAAAGCCCTTGGGTTCAGCAAGCATTCTGTGAGTCTTAACGTGGAGACTCAAGCTGGAAATTGAATTCTCCACCTCTCACTAGCCGGGCAGGCTCTGTGCCACTGAGTTATTTCCGTAGCAACGCAGTAAATTTTAAAACCTGTAGGGCAGACCACTGAGACAGCTCAACACACTAAGTACCAGCTTAGGTAAGTACAGGGTAAGACCAGGGTTTGATCCCCTGCACCATCTGCCATGCTGGCCCCACCCCAGGGCATGCTAAGCGGTGAACACCTGTAATCCTAGATCTGGGGAGGATGAAAACGGGAGGATCACCATGAGTGCAAGCTGTCTAGTGAGATCCTGTACAGAAAAACAAAAAATACATAGAAAAAAACAACTATAGGTCAAAGTTTCAAATTTGAGTGTTTTCAAGGGTCAGGGCATAGGCTTTAGTCAAGTTCATGCATAAGAGATTTGATAGTCCCACCATTCATGGAAGCCTCACTTGAGCATTCCAATTCTATATGTAGTGTTTGTAGTGCATGCAACTTCTGTGGTTAAGACAATACTCTGCAGGGTTATCATCAGTTCACAGGGTGACATTAGCAAAAGATGCTGTGGCTGTCATTCACAGCATTTCCTCTCTCATCAGAACAAGCTGTTCAAAAAACGAATAAAGCACATAACAGGCAGGGAATTGAATATTAAATGTAGGAAAGTAAAGACGTCCCCATGAGTTATCAGTTTGCTACTGCAGTATTAAAAGTGTCTGGATGACTCACACAATGACCAGAATAAGAGTTTGTTGTTGTTTTGTTTTTAGCTTAGGAGAAAAAAAAATCAGCAAGAAGTGCTCATGGTTACCTAATACAAACCCTTCTCTCCCACGTGAGGAACCAGACTTAGAATTCAAGGGAGCTGTTGAGGAAGCAAGGCAGAAGGCCACATCCCTGCCCAGCTCCTGGTCTGGGGTCACATCCCTTAAGCTGTCAGTCCATCTCTCAGCTGAGCCCTGCTGCCCAAGGGCCTTCTCCTGTTCTGAATCCCAGAGGAAAGCAGGTTCTCCCCTCCGTAGTAGAAGAGTGAGGATCTGGCAGGAACTCGTACATCTTCATGTGCCCATATAGCAATGTTGCCAGGTAACAAATGCAGAAATGTACTCTGAAAACTGTATGTGACAATACACAACCTCCGCTCCACAGCTGATAACCGAGGGAGTGTTAAAACACCATGTTCTCTTAACACTTGGGCTTTTGGTGTGAAAATAAAATTAAATGGGATACTTCCTCTTGTAAATATAAGACAGGCATACAACTCACACACACAACCACAAACTGGAAATAGTAGAGGGGTTTGAAACAGCCATCTGTAGCACCTCCCAGCTTTCCCTCTCTGGCTGAGACGAAGTCCAGAAAACCCTCTGAGCAAAACTTTTCTTACAGCCAGGATAAGTTCACTTTTAAGCAAAGAAACCTACCCATAAGGATACCAGCAGAAATTATAGAAAAGCTTATAGATTACAATAAAATGGAACATGCTTTTATTATGTGGGTTCATAATTCTACCTTTAAAAACCACTGAGGAGCCAAGCAGTGACTATGTATTTCTTAGATCAAGTAACCAGTACCACCTTCTCCCACCCCCAATAACAAGACAGCCATTGAGCCCCAATGTGACGATGGCGCACTGTCTCAGTCCCATCATAGGGAACATAAGTAAGCAAAAGGCTTTGCAGTATGGTAGATGGAGCAATTTTTGTGTAAGACAGACCGGTGTTCAAGTCCCACCTGTGCAACTAGATGAATAAGATACATAGCTCTTCTGAGACTCAGTTTCCTTATCCATAGTTGGGGCTATCCTACAGAGCTCAGATAAATTTCATAAACAGTTTATCTTTGGGCACTTGATAATGGAAAGAAGTCCTTCCTTCTTTATGCTCTGCAAAACATGAATGCTTTTCAACCAGCAGAGATTCTGATTACATTTAGCTTCTTTGTGCAAAATGGGAAAAATCAAGATCTACTAAGTTTCATATTATATACTAGTGAAAAACAAAAATCAGTTGGGAATACAATTTTTCACAAGCGCTTTCATCACATGAGCTGCTCTCACTCATCATGCAGGGGAAGTTATACTAGACAGTCTTCTTGTCATTAACTTTGATTGACCTGGGAACCAGGAACTTGCTGGAGGGGAAGGAGTAGATATAGGACATATTTTTTGTCTGGCAAAAAGGAGATGCCTCACCTGAAAGGAAAATTCTTTCAGGTTTCTCCTTTGTAACCCCCTGGCTGAGTTTATAAACAAGTCAATATACTGACCACTAGAGCTCCTCCGACGTATCAGGAGGGCAGTATCCTTCAGAGAGAGCCCACCACCAAAGGGAACGGCAAAGACAAAAGCCACAGAGTCCACTTTGAAGGCAAACAAAAGCAAGGTCCCTGTTGCAGGTGTAGGCCAGTTCAGTGCTGGAAAAACTGGGTGTGTGTGTGTGTGGGGGGGAGCGTTTCTCATACAGAAAGGCAGCAATGCAGAGAGGTCAAAATTCATGCTCCGGCAGGAAGCAGCCCTGACACTACCAGCGACCTGTGATTCTTAGCAAGTGGCTTGACTCTGGGATCCTGTTTCCTCATCAGCAAAAAGAGGTCACAGCAGTGCCTATTGAAAAGGGTCCCCCATGAAGAGATGAGCTCAGGCAGAAAGAGTTCTTAGCTTGGCTTCTGGCACATGACCTCTCAGACTTTAGTATTCATTAGAAGCTCTAGCTATTAACGAGAAAGAAATATGCCCATGGGATATCTCTGGGATCACAAGGCTATTTTTTCCAAATTGACAGTATAGTAGATATATGTATTCTTTTTGCTTGGCCTCAGATAAACTTATCTTCCCCTTCCTGCCTAGAAAAGTACCCCATTAAAATGGCAAAACCCATTAACAACACATTCTCATGTTAACATTTAAGAAGGGAAGGAGGATTAAAATAATATGGTGGTCACAAAGGGTGAGAACATCTACTCCAGTAAACATTTTCTGAGAGCCCGCCATAGTCCCCATCCTAGGGAGTCATTGGAAAGCCTGACCCAGGAAGAAATTACATTCCTTGATGAGTGGGAAAGGGAAGACGTGCAACCAAAACCTCACCAGAGCTGTTGTTCCTAAGCAAGGACTGTGTGTCAGGTGCCACACTGAGCGGCGTACTTGCCACATATCACCTCACAGATGACCAGCCACAGAGTAGGAATGCACACTGGCACATCTCACACAGGCTACGCACCCTCTATCTGGTATATGTGGAGGCAAACTTGGTCTTTACCCTGGGGTCTGATGATCAGTCTTACTAAGATGGGTCCCTACTATAGTTAATAAAGCACTGTGGGGAGGTGAAGATCACTAACTGTGCCTGAGGGAGCCCGAGGGAAGTTTCCAAGGGAGGAGACACTTCAGTCACGGTTTAGAAAGCCTGCCAGGAGGAGGGAAAGCTGGCAGACTGTGCACAAGTGGAGGCATCTGGGTACACGGCCCAGCTGGGATCTGGGATTGACCCAGCAGGTGCAGGGCAGGGTATGAGAGTTAGTACAGAAAACCAAGCAGTGCTTACATCTTGCTGTTGGACTTGCTTGTGCTGGCAAGGGATTCCACCCTCCTCAGGAGGCTATTCATACAAGGAGTATGGTCAGGCTTCCTTTTGGGGGACTTACTGAAAAATAGCATGGAAGAGTGAAACACCTCGAAGGAAAGCACCCAAGAAGAGGCTACCCACGTCCTTCAGGCAAAGGCCACCAGGCTCAGATCTGAGACATTCCGTACTCGCAGGTGGCACAGAAAGGTGGGCAAGAAAATGAGCTCTGAAGCCACAGGGCCTTCATCCAAGTCCTGGTTCCTCCACCCCCAGCTGGCCCATGCTAGGCCTCTTATCACAATATGTCAAGGAACCAATTCTTAGGCTCACTGTAAGTCCACACAAAGTGTTCCTGCTAAACCGGTGGGGGAGCAATGGGCATAAAACTGGTCCCTGGTGAACAGTAAGGAAGACAAGAGACCGATCACTTCAAGGTTTCTGGCTAGGTGACCAGAGGGCTGGCTGTGGTAAGTTTTCTGGCAAAGTTATGGCAAGTAAGAGGAAGAATGGAGTGGAGGGGAGAAGATGGTGGTGTGACTAGAGTCATGCCGACTCAGCACTGACACAGGAGATTCCCAAAGAGGATCTAAACAAACTGGCAGAAGGGTGCAGCTGGGAAGTTGCCTTTGAGAGTTGCAGGCATAGATGTTAGAAGGAAGCCTCGGGAGCAAATGAGAGCACTCACAAAGTATCTAGGAAAAGAACAGGAGCAGGCTTCAGATAAGACTCTGGTACCTCAGAATTTTAAGGGTAACTATATGTACCCATGTTCCCACTGGAAAAACCCCTACTGGAGGCACACCATTAGCCAAACCTGCTGCCACAGGGAAATGACTAACCTTAAAATGTGATACAGTTGAGGAAAAGGGTCAGGGAGGGCTTATAGGCCAAGAGTGTGGAATCCCAGGTAGCTGGACTCTCAAGCAACATGCACAATTCCCCTTGGATGACCGTCTTCCCCTGCTTTTCAAAAGTGTTAAAACTACTTGGTAAGCAGTCTTGGTGGACTACAATGAAGGGGAAGGAAGAAAATAAAGTTTTTTTAAAAATAAAGTCTATCTGTTTCCACTACCGCCACAGGAAAAAAAAAAAAAAAAAAAAAAAGAGGCCTCTATTTTCTTGAATTTCCACTTATTAACTGTGTAGCCAAACTATCTTGGGACTTAGGGTATCACTCATTGATGAATATTTACCTAAAACCTACAATGTTCATCCCCAGGGTGACAAAGAGCACAGAACAAAGAGGGGAAGCCATGGTTCTTTCCCTTAAGCAGCTAAACATCTAGGTATTAAAGTTAAGCAAACTCAGGAGTTAGCAAACACTTTTCTGAAAGATCAAATGATAAACATCGTAGGTGTTGGAGCCACATGTTCCCTGTTGCGACTACTGAATTCTGCCCTTATGCACCAAAGCAGCAGTAAAAGAGGACGTGTGGCAGAGTTCCAATAAAGCTTTATGCAAACATAGGTGCTGGCTGTCTCTGGCCCTTGGGTTATCATCACCAAGCCCTGAATATACATCACAAGCTTAAGAAGAGACTGTGATGTCAGCAAGGCAGTTTGCAATAGACATTCCATACTTAGAAGTCATTCAGGATACTTAGAAGGGCACAGCCCACTTGCTGGACCTGAAGGAAGAGAAAGAGAAGGAAAATCCAGCCCTGCTACAGACTGAACCAGATGAAGTAAAATGCTGGATCAATTTGCAACCACTTTCAAGACTCCTCTGATGTTTTGTTTTGTTTTCTGCTCCTCATTCAAATTTTGGAAACTGGGAAAACCTGAGGGTTCCCTCAAAGACATCTTTTAAAAATAACTGTTATGTGATTAACTAATTTGAAGACACTGATATATGAACATTTGAAGAATGCATTACAACAAATACTGTGAAATTCATATTACTTTGGTTAGTGAAATTCTGTATCATTTGTAATGTTTTTGTTTTTATATTATTTCATGCTCTTTAAAAAACAAATAAAAAATTAAAAATAATCTCTGCCTACATGAAAAAGATTAAAATTATCTTCTTAAACATTTCCTCTTTTCCCCTTTGCCTGCTTATGAAAGGTAGAAGAAAATACTATGTATTTTCAATTCTTCTAGAACAAAAGCCTGGTTGGACACTGTCCCAAGACTACCTTCAAGGGACTGGACAGTTGGGAAGGAGCCACATGTGAATTAGGCCAGTAATTCCTGCCTTGTCACAAATTGTAAAACAGAGTGCCAGTAGGTCCATGCACTGTCCAGTGAGCACTGTCACTTAGACAGCTGACCAGAACAGAGCTGTGGAAATTGTTGTTTTACTTTGCAGGACATTCTGTTCATGTCCAATGTACTCAAGAATGATAACGGCTTTTGCATTTTGAATTTTTAATCTCAGGGCTGTGGCTTCAACCTATGATCCTAGGAATGGCTGGAAGGGCAGTGTACTTATGTTAAATGTATCAGAAGAACGGAGGTGTGGTTGAGTCATGGAATAAAACATATGTACATATAAAAGATGGCATTGCCTTCTACTCTGCTTCATTCAGAATGTTGACCAGTGTAAGAAATGCGTACCAAACACAATGAAGCTTCCCAACCTTCTGGAGCTCTAAAATCATTTAAAATATACACATAGATAGAGGGATTTAGCTAAATGGGATACAAAAACAATAGAAAACACAAGCATCTCCCAGTTTGACGGATGATAAACCACTTCAAAAAAACCAAAATATCAAAAGTAGAATTTTTGAGAGAAAGTAAATTTAACAAATGAAGATGGTTCTTAACAACGATTTTATTGGTCAACAAATATCAACACCTCTGCACCCTGGGAGTTCTGCACCAAGTGCTGTCAGCACATGTCTGCATTCACCCATCCAAAGAAGCCCCAGGGGCAGGCAAGTCACCAGCCTACTCTCCAGGGGCGGACCTTGGCTAAGAGATGGTAAGGACTTTTGCCCAGAAGCCTAAGGTAGGGCTCAGGACAGAGGCAGGGCTGGAAGGGTGCCTTCCCTGCTCCATTGTCAGCTTCCACTCTGCACAATCACCTGGGCCCTGCTCTTTGTTTAATCATCTCAACAACTCTATTGAGAAGGGAAATTTTTTTAAATGTATTTAATACAGGGTCTACAGGGTCTCACTACACAAGTGGATCTACAGTGATCCTCCTGTTTTCAGCCTCCCAAGCGCTGGAACTAAAGGCGTGTGCCACCACACCCAGTCTCAGTCCCTGTCTCAGCATGCCATGGGGGGGGGGGCCTGCATGGCATGCCAGGGATGGAGGGAATAGGTTTTTTGAACCCTTATTTCATAGATGATAAAATGAACTCTAAACTCAAGGCTGGCAGAGGCAGGGCCAGGATTCCAGCTCAAATACTGTAGCCTAGATCCTCTGCATCATAGGTGCCTCTTCTAAGGGGTATCTAAATCCCAATCTTTATGCCATCAATTCTCAAAGGAGGGCTAGTGCCCAATGAAGTATCCCTGCTAACCAACCCCCCACGCCTCTGGCCAAGCTGGGCCAGCTTCACCATTGAGAACCCTCATGGTTTCAGCTGAAAGATAGATCTTTGGGGTGGTCTTCTGGAAACAGCCAGCCATTCCCCTTCCTTTAATGCCAGAGGTCCTGAGGTCTATGAGCTGCTTCTGACTCTGAGGCAGGCTAGCTTCTTTCCCACATGGATAAAACCTGAGGTTAGAAAATACCACTCACAAGTGATTCATTTCTGACTCCCCTGCCAAAAACAACACCCATTTACGTAACCTGCTCGCACACCAATCTTTTCCTCCTCCTCAGGGTGACCGCCCTATCAAGCCTTCGCTGATCTCACAAGCTGGCTCCTGTTGCCAGCAAAAGCAAAGCAAGCAAATCGCCCCTTCCACCCTCATCTCTCAGTTAACTGGGGTCAGAAGCAGGCAAACCAGCACATTCCTCCCTCACTGTGCTCCACAATTCTGGAAGGGATGCGAGACGTCACCCCTAACATCAGCTCTTGGGCTCATTTCTTAAGTCAACTTCAAGAAGCAAGAAAGTGGTAGGAAAGGCTCTTTGCATTAGGGATTCCTCTCACGGCCAAATCTGCAAGCCAGTTTCCTGACAGTGTGCTTCTCACATTTTCCACCTCTAACTGCATATGTGTAAAAAAAAGAAAACTCTTCTCAGTGTGTCTGTAGCTTAGACCTTGGCAGTGGAACAGCTGTGGGTAGATACACAAACTTCACTGTGCTTCTGCAACCAGAAGCAAGCAGTCCAAGGAAATTTTTTGATAAGATTAATCCCCTTAGTTTGCTATGAAGGTTTCCATAGTCATGTTGGTTAAACGTTAAAACATTTGTATTTGCTTTATAGAAGAGAAAGAAAAGCTGTTTATGCTCAAGGAAAGACTCTGCTCACCTGCTCCATCCAGGTAGGGACAACCCGGTCTCCTGCAGGGAAGAGGAAGTGCAGGGAGCTTCACGCAGCACTGGTAGGAACGTCTCAGGAGGAACGAACACAGAAATTGGCAAGGATTCAAAGCACAGATATAAAGTGCTGCAAGGCTTGCTGAGCCTTGTGTGTGCCAAAAATTAATTCATAAGCAAATGCTTACTTTATAGTTTCCTACTTGCTACAAAACATGGAGCAGAAAGGAAATATTTCTTCTCAAGGATAGCAGGAAGGGGGAGTTATCAGAGTGGGGACAAAGAAGCAGGAAGCACTTTTCAGGATGAGTTTGATCCCCATCTGACAACTTGTCACCTATTTCTGGAGAATCAAGGGGCCTGTGGCACCTTCTTTGTGTTCCTTTCAGCAGAAAGCATGACAAATCCTTGAGCTACCCGTAGCGTGCCAAGTAGGAGCACTACCGGTTTATTATGAGTGGTAGTAAGAACTGCCCTCCAAGGTTACCACCACCAGCAAGAAGCCAGGGGAGGGACCAAAGATGCTGGGAACCTTAGGGATGCTGTTCCTAGGCACCTATTATGTCATACTGGGAAACACTCTGAGTTCAGCTTCCAGATATTTTGAGATGTCAGGTGATCATGCCAGAGGTTTCAGGAGAAAGGAGCCAACTCTTCATGAAGGGGTGTCCAACAAGGGATGGTTTTCATTAGTTTTGGTTTCTTAAAGATTAAATCCTTCAGGTTCTAGGCAATGAAACTCAGAATGTCTGAAGCCATCATCCCTTCCTGAGACAGGACTGAATCTTCACATGCCATCCAAAAGAAGACAGCATGTGTCAATGGTCTCAGTCTGCTCAGTACCAGAGACAGTGGTGCCTTTTCACCCAGCTGAGGGACTCAAGTGACACACAGGTTTGTGAGCATTTGTAACAGGCTCCCTTACCACATGGTGCTCTCCACCAATTCCTTCACTCTTTATCCACACACCCTACTCATAAGGCAGGCACAATTTTTCTCCCCTTTCCTTGAAACATCACTGTCTTCATAATTGGCTTTGACCAGCAGAATGTGACAAAAGTGACATCCTAGGGATTCTGAACCTAGGCTTTAAAAGGATTTGGAGCTTCTACTTCCAGATTCCTGACACTATTCTCAGAACCCAGCCATGACTTTTAGAAAGCCCAAATCACATGGAGAATCAACACAATCCAGATAGTTGCCCCAGGTGATTTCCTGTTGAGAACCAGCACCAACCAGCACAGGTCTACAAGTGCCGTCCTGGCTACTCCAGCCCAGTCAAGCCCCTGAAGGCTGCAGCCCTAGCCAAAACCACATGGAACAAAGGAACTCCCCAGATGAAATCACCCATAGAATACTGACAGGAAATAAGGCGGCCATTGCTTTCATCCATTAAAATTTCAAGTGCTCACTCGTTGACAAAAAACTAACAACCGGCACAGGGAGCTTGGAAGGAAAGCAGTGTAAATAATTAGCACAGGTCCGGCTCTGCAGCTTTAAGTTGTAACATTTTTATCTGCTTCCTTACCTCTACAATGGACATAGTGCCTGTCCATTATAGCCCACAGGGCCCAAATGCAGTACTTTAATGAAAAAGGACTTCTTAAAAAATAACCCACCCAGCAAAAAGGAGTTGGATACCAGTCACATTTGTCTTCCTACTCAACTGTGCAACCATGAACTAACTCCTAACCCACCTATGCCTCTGTTTCCAGAGGTGACAAAAGTGTACCCTGTACGAAGGAATCAAGTCATCCTTTTTCTGAAGCTCCTGGCTTTCTTCCTCAGATCATTCTGAAGCATAAACCCAAAAAATCAAGGGTGAGTTTGGGGTATAAAATTGTCTTGGTTCAACTGTTACTTCTGCCATTTACTTGTTTGTTTCGAATTTAAGAAAGTTTCATAAATTATTTTGAGTTCTAGTTTTCTCATTTATAAACATGAATGATCATGGCACCTAGTTAACAGAGCTGGCATAGGATTAAGTGAATTGAGACAAGGTAAGTAGTAATTATGTGCCATAATTCTTGACACATAACACTTAATATTTTTTTTTTTTACTTCCTAAAATATCACACACTAAAATTCACTTTGGTGTTCAGTTATGTGGACTTTAACATAACATAGGTAGATTGACAAGACTAGCACCCAAAGAAGGACAAATAAATGATCCATCCCCCAAAAGATCCCTTTGTGTTGTTATTCCTTTATAGTCAAATCTGCCCTTACCCCTCACTAGGAGTGCTGACCCATATTCTCCATCTTGTCTTATGTAACTACTACATAAATAGACCCATATATACTTATGTCACTCTTTGTGACTAGCTTTTTGCAACATATTTTCATTTGTGTCTAAATTAATGCATTTATCAATAGTTTTTTTCCTTTTAATTGCCAAATACTATTTTACCATATGGAAATACTATGGTTTGCTTGTTCAATCACCATTATTTCTAGTAATTATCTTCATAAGCCAAGGAAGACTCCAGAAGCAGAAACAGCCACCCTATATCACTGGACTCCAAGACTCCTTGGGTAGTAAATACTGACTGCTGAAATGTCCTGACCCAAAGTTACCAAAGGACCCACAAGTCCACCTACTCCTCACACCTGATAGCCTAGGGACAGAGATGGATTTCCTAATCACACATAAAACTGTATTTGAAAGCTGGTCTCATTTCACTTCCTCTGTGTAAGATACATGTACCAAACTCCAAGAGGTGGTGCTATTAAGTCTAAGGGCTACCCGTTCACCTCTCTTTGGACAGTTAGTACAGTTCTAGAACTATGTAGCCTTCCTGCTTCCCGGCAGTCGTCCTTTCCACCACCTGTCCTTGGAAAGAACACATCTCAGGAAGCTTACTTGGCCACAGACTCATTTCCTTCCTACAAGGTACACGTCATGCTGAATGAACAGGAAGTGATAATGAGCAGTGAGTTCCAGTGAGTTCCTACCTTTGATGGATAACAGCATTTCAGCAATCATTAATGGCTCCCACTGCAGGCTTATCCAAAGCCAGGCTAACCAGCCAGCTGGTCATTCACCACTTTAAACTAGCTTATCCACAGCACCACAAAACTCTGAATCACCGTCCCTGGGCTTTAGAGTTCCTGTCCAAGTGGCCCCAGATATAACTCTTGTTCCACATCATTTTCTCCAGAGAAAGAAGCCCAAGGGAGATGTCACAAGTGAACACTAGAAGACATTTTCCTGGCATCACAGGCCTCCTATGATGCAGTGGACCAGACTGGTACCCCTAAATGTCATTGGTGGGGCTGGGATGGGTGTAAAAGCATGAGCCCAAGAGGCCATGCACTGCTGTCCCAGCAAGGTACCTGCAGGCCACCCTATCCAGGTGCCCTAATGAGCACCCTGATCCCCTGGACAGAAAGAAAACCATTGCTATAGTTCTCTTGTGGCATTTTATCTGGAGCATGAACATATAAGGCATAAACATGTGAAAACACAAAACTAATTAATATTCATAATTACTACAGGATAAAGAACTTGAAGGAAAAACAAGTTTTACGTGCCTTGCCATCACTCAGGGGTTCATGGAGAAAAACATGGCTTCTCATCTCCCCAGTGAGCTTTGGCACTGCCAGCCTCAGCCCCCGCAAGTTGCTCCATGTTTCCTTCTTAATTACTGGTGTCTTCAGGAGTCTAACTGCCCCCAGGACAGGAGGCCTCTAGAGTGCACTGTGGCCTCTCATTGTCTCATCTCCTGTGCCTAGTCCGGTCCCATATCAGCCAACAGGCAGTCAAATGTCAAGAGGTGGGGCCTGGGCCTCTGCAGATCAGTCCAATTGTGACACTTTATCTTCCTCCCTTTCCTGTAAGTTCTGAGAAGGTCCAAGCTCTCACTTCCTCATCCATTCCTTCTTTTTTTTTTTTAATTGAAGTACCACTTAGGTGTAGTAAAGCACATCAGCTTTGTAAGTAAGGCTCAGCGTATAAACAATACCCACTCATACAAAACAGCATCAGTTGAAGACACAGCTGTACTCCCAGCATCCAAAGAACTCATGACCCTCCTACAAATTATCTTCTATGTAAAATAACCATATTATGACCTCTGTTACTTGGAATTCATCTGGAGCCTAGGCTCTTACTACTACTTCCCTAAAATAAGGCTCACTGTACTTATAACAATAAATCCAATTGTGTATATCTAAGATATACAACATGGTATTACGAGATGTATATTCAGTAAAGGGTTACTACAGTAAAGGAAATTAACTATTCTTCATCTCATATAGCTTTCCTTTGTTTTTTGCTGGTTTGTTTTTGTGCAACTAAAATCTACTCATTTGACATGAATCCCATACAAAGTATAACTTTATTTATCTAGCATTTATGTTGGATATTAGATACTGAGGCATATTGATGTTATATGTCTGCTAATTTGCAAATTAATTTTTAAATTACTGAGTGCCTTATGGGCTGGGGAGATAGCTCCGTGGCACAAGTGCTTGCCTGGCAAGTGCAAGGTCATGAGTTCAAACCCTGGTTCTGTAAAAAAACAAAAACAAAAACAAACAAACAAAATTTATTGAGTGCCTCCTCCTGGACCCTGCTTCCCGTAAAGTTGCTACATGTTTTCTGCAGACAGACTCCAACCCCACCATGGGCCCTGTTCCCTTTCTGCTCTCCAAGATCTAATCCCTGTTGTCAGCACAGCCACAGTGCTTTCCTCTGGGCTCTGTTCCCACAGAATGAGACCATGTCTCCCTATCCTGAAGGCTCCATGACTGAGTTCTACTTTGCAGAACCATACCCATCTTTCAAAGTACGATTCATCAAAAACAACAACAAATAAACCTTTTCACAAACTCCTCACACAGATGTTGCTACTTCTCAGGTGGCTCCCATGGCATTAAACATTCCTGATTTGCAGCTTTCTCTGCATCTATGTGCATACTTGTCCTGGCTAGATACTCAGTTGACACTGGCCTTCTAGAATTCTATTTCTCAAATTAGTAAAACTTTTCTAAAATTTGGAGAAGAGAATGGATGATGTAGGGTTTCTCCTTTGCCCAAAAGAAAGGGGTTATTTCCATCAATACCAATTCATTAATATAAACACATGAGAGCTAAAAATAAAAAAATGGAGATACCTAATCTCATATATTCAATGCATATGCTGGCTTATGAAGATACTCACTGCACTTTCCTCATTCTTCATACTTACTATGCTTGGAGAAAATTTTCATAAATTGACTGGATCCAGGACCCTGAAACCTCACTGACCTATGTCCCCCAACAAAGCAGCAGGTATACAGAAAGGGCTAAATAAACATTTAGCTCAATTCATCTAGTCACAGGAAATCCTGCCATTCAGATGCGAAGAACATTTAGTACTGTTTCCATTCCAACACACGAGCCTAGAGACCTTTAACACAGCGAGTGAGACAATACCTCACCTAGAAAAAGGACTGCAGGACATTGCCACTCTCACAGATGACAAAATCAAACAGCAGCCCAACATATTAGAACTCAACATGCCCATGTGACAACTCTAGACTCTGACACTGGAATGAATGACCAACTCATTGTCATGAAGCTCAGTATAGAGCAATGCATAATATTACAAATTTTAAAAGTATGTGTTGCAGCAAATGTGGTCTGGAGAGCAAGAAGAAAGGGCCAGCATAGTGGGCTGTGCAAGGCTCAGGATGCCTTGAGGGAAGAATTGGTGAGGTTGAAGCCCACCCTGTGCTACACTGGCCAAACCCAGGATCTGGGCATGGGGATATTTGCTACAGGAAGAATGCCCTTGTCTGATCTTCACAAAGAACTTTAATAATCTAGATAGTAAATTCTGAGCTGAAGAATAAATCAGGCCAAATATGGACTGAAGGTTGAAACTTATGTGAATGACATAGCCATAAAATGCATATATGTACACATATATACTCCTCACATCTGTAATCAAACCCTATTCAGGGCCAGCCAGTGGTCTAAAGCACTTTCTTAGGCAAGTGTGCAGGGAGCCTGGTTTGGTCACTGGCACCACATGCCAAGCTAGCCCTGCCCCCAAGGTGGGCTGAGCTGGCTACAAAACAAACAAACAAACAAACAAACAAACCCTATTCAAAGAGGCAGCAAGAAAGATAAGGGCATGAAAAAGGGGCAGTTACAATATTTAAAGGAATAATTTTAAATACCACCTCTAGCTCAGCACAGTAGCATACGACTATGGTGCCAGTTATTTGGAGGGCTGAGGCACCACAAGGTTAAATCATTTGAACCCAGATGTTCTAGGACAGGTTGGAGGAACACAACAAGAGCCCATATCTTTAAGAAAAAGTCATTACTTCTCCAAGTTATATTATGGCTGGAGAGATAGCTCTGTAGTACAAGTGCCTACCTGGCAATGCAAGGTTGTGAGTTTGAACCCCGGTCCCATACACCCAAAAAAAGGTATATTACTTTATATAACAATCAAACTGGTTTCCTTATGAATTTCTACCAAATTTCCAGTTTTTAATATTACTTTAGAGTAAATGTTATATCCAGCTAACAAAGACTGCTTATCTTTACTTTTTTTTATTAGTTCCAAATAGCTTGATTTTACTGGACTTTCAGTTAAAAGGAACAAAATTTATAGTAAACAACAGCTGGAGCATCTATTGATATAAAAATTAAAATTTCCATACAGCACACATAGTAGAAATTCTCTAGTTATCTAGTGAGGAGATCCTCTACATTTTGAGTAAACACAATAAATTAACTTTCTGAAATTATTCTTCCAACAAACATTACTATGTTTGTTGTAAGTCCTATATACTTACAATGTCCAAGATTCTGGGCCATTTTCTTTCTTGTTTTTCCCCCAGCACCAGGATCAAAGGGCCAATTTATACCACCACCACCACCCTGTCACCCAGTACCAGGGATAAAATTCAGGACCTTGCACTTGCCAGGCAGGCATTTATGCCACTGAACTATTTCCCAGCCCACTGAGCTAATTTTTTTTTTTTTCTCATATTCTCAGCATTACATCAGTTTTCAAGTATAATTCAGGTTTGGCACCATGTCTATCTGAAATGACTGAAAGGTCCCAGCAAGGTATCAGGAGTAGCCTCTCATGCAGGTTTGGGATCTTCTAGGGTCCAGGCACCAGGACAAAATCTGTACCTGCTCAGAGAGATTGGTACCAGCTGCCAAGCTGCTTCTTACCTGGATGGTGGTGTTGCCTCCTTCCAGAAGGGCTATGGCCAAGAGAATGCTTTCATGAAACACTCGGTCACTGGTTGCATTCATTATGAGGTCAATAACCAGATTGGAGGCTCCTTCCTTGTCCAGATGACACTGAACCTCTGCCAGGCTCATCTCACCCCTACTCATGGAGCTGGACCCAGAGCTTCCTCCTAGAAAGAGACAACACTGTTTTTACTAGGCAGAAGGAGAGCAGCTAACATTTTTGCATCAACACTATTTCATGCCCTAAAAAATGCTTTACTTGCTTTACCTCTTCTAACCTTCTCTACAACTCTACAAGGAAAGTACTGATTGTTAACACAGACAGACAAAATTATTGTCCAATACCACTCAGCTTGTAAGTAGCAGAGAAGATACTCAACACAGGCAAAGAAGATGAAGGATAAATAATGTTTCCTTCAAATGACCCAAAGCCATGCACGCAACACTTTTCCTTATATTAAGGCAGAATGACTTGGAATAGAAATATTGGGAACTATCTCAAAAAACAAGTAAAACTTAAATAATTCTTGTAACACTCCTAAGAAAGCAGGTTCTACAATCACTATAGTCCTCTTTTCTAATAAGCGTGCACTAGCCCCAAATTTACCCTTTTGCACCTGTGTACCCACTCATCCTATAGTTCCTCAGTGCTTAGCATGGAGCCAAGAGCTGAGTAAATGAACAAAACAAAGGAAATCCTGTCTTCACAAAGCTTTAGGTGAGATGAATATGCTTAAGAGACATCTTGTAACTTTCAGAGGAATGGATTCTGATCATGTCTGAAAAGCATATATATATTTAAGAACATGTCTTACATTATTATTGGAAGCAATGAAAACATTAAAGCACATGGAGAAATAGACTGATCCATTTCAGAAAGCAGAAAATGATCTATCAACCTTCCCTGCAGAGCTCAACTCAAATGTTTCCTCCTTGATGCCATCTGTGGCCCCCTGCATCTATAGAACAAGGTCAAACTTTGGTTGTACAGCTCTGCTGCTGCTCCGTAAATCAAAATCTCTCCTGATGCACACCCCTCTCACGATACCTCCCAAAGGCCTCACATATCTGTTGAATGACCCCACAGTTCAAAGTAAACAGAAACAGCTTTGACATGAATGAGGAACTTCTACATGAGAATCACAGGGGGAATTTTGAATGTGAAAAGCTGACTTCCTGTTTCTGGGATGCCCTGAGAATCCCATCTTGATGGAAGTCCGCTTCACATTTCCATCTGATGAGAAATCCAGGCTCTTTCCCTAAGGTTGCTAGGACAGATTTATTAAATGCTAAGTATCTTTGTACTATGCATAGTACCTGCCAAGGATCTGATGCTGCCCAACAATCATAAGATGCAACCAAAGAAGCATTTGCACTTTGATCCCTAAGCTACCAGTTACCTTAACAAAACACACTCGATGATACGCATCATGTAGCTCAATATTTTCCAACTTTTGCCTATAATTATACTTAAGATAATTTGGAGACAAATGTGAAGCCATGAGTTCAATTTCTGGTACAGAAAAACCAAAAAGATAATTTAGAAATTTGCTTTTACTCCTTTGTTAAGCTGGGATAGTAATAGTACCTACCCCAAAGAATGGGTAAACTGGAAGTTGAACTAAGCTCAAGTGTGAAAAGTTTGTGGAAAAGTTCCCTGCACACAGTAAGTACCTAACAAATGACAGTTTTCAACATCCTGGCTACCAACGTCCTTATCACTTTGTGGGAAGGCACAACTCCTGATAACCACAGGAAATTGTCCAGTGAAGTCTAGTTCCCTGAGTCGTGCTGAATAAGGAGGGATAAGAGGCTTAGCCAGTACCTAACTTCAGGGAAATGATATTTTGCAGGCAAATACACTTAGATATGAATCTGATGGTCAATCAAAATTAAAACAAGTTGTTATATAAAGCACACTTACAATATAAATTCATCAAAATTTCAAGCTATTAAGCAGAAACACACAGTATCATGTGATACACTTGATTCGCACATGCAGTAGATTAGCATAGCACATAGCCTACCTCCTCCCCCAGGCCTGCTGGGTCCTCCAGGTGACAGTGGGCCATTGCCAAAGCTGGTAAGGCTCTCTCTTCTTCCTGAAGGTCTGATGTTTCCATAGTAACGGTTGACCAAAATTTGCCTGAGGGCCTCACCCTTAATTCAAACAGGATAATGAAATCAGGTTCTGAATTTAATGCATAACTGAGCAACTCATACTTAAAAAAAAAAAAAAAAAAAAAAACAGAACAGGAGAACTAAGGTATAATAAGGCCAATTTTTCACTCAGAGAAAAAAATAAATGATTAATATGAGCATTTGAAAACTCTGAAGTTTGCTTCAATGTTTTCTCAGAAAACCAGATCATGTTTTTAAAACAGCCACCAATCTAGAATTTTAAACATCTGAAGTAGGCACTCACACACTTATAAACATAGAAGAGCAATTCTAATGGGCAACTTACAAAAACAACAAACAAAAATTCTTTGAATTAGGCTAATGAAATGTGAACAAAGGGAAAATTTTACAGTTTAGATTCCTCATAGCAATATAAAACTAACACCAAGCATGAAATTTATTCCATAGACCCCCAAGAAAATATTAAGATATAAGAGTAGAAGAGTAAAATATGACATAATGCTATAATAAGCCAACAGGAAGCCCTCTTACCAAGACAGTCAAAGGCCAAACAGTGAAGATAAAAATGTGACAGGACATATATTAGTGTCAGATATCAAATATATCAAAACAAGCATCACAGACAAAATAAAATGTTTGGAATTTGATTTAAAATAATAAAGGAGGAGGAATAGGAGGAATATAAAGAAGGTCAGAATGGGTAAGGATAGCTGGTAAAGCTGCATTATGAACAGGGGCTAGTAAAACCCTTCCAGCTCCTTTTTTCATTATAAGTCTTATGAATATAAACATCAAAGGAGTACTGGACAGGTGATACAATGACTTTCATAACTCTAGCCAAAATAATTGATTTCTTTTTCAGTGTACTAGGATGCATCTGCCAGCCAGCAGACAAAAGCCGGACCTATTCTCAGCTCTATCACATTTACAGTCATGCTCCTAACTGACTCCCAGACCACCTCCTAATCTGTAAATTTCTAAGTCTGAGGATGTATGTTTATGGACTGTTACCCAGGGACACAGTACATAGTAAGACAGAGCTCCTCTGCTGCATCCACAAGAGAGGTTAACTGAGGAGTCTAGTAGAGATGTGCTGATATTTAACAGGTCTCTAAAATGGAGATGGAAGAGTCCTTCTGAGGGACTGGAACGTTAATCTGAGTCAGTAGAAATTCAAGTGATTGTTCTAGTAAGTTCTGAGAATAGGTCTAAAGACTTGAGGTGAGGTGTTTGCAACGCAAGTTAGGAGGGAGCATACAGGTGGTGAAGCCATCCCAAGGGAGGTGAGAGACATAAGAAAGAGGAAGAAGACTAGAAAATACGTAGATGCTGTCCACAGTTGAAAATGTATCCAGGGCTATCCTGCCAAATTTAATTCCTTTACTTTATCTCCTTTGTATCCTTTCATGCTAGTCTAAGACTCCACAAAATGGAATGGGCCAAAAAGCGAGAGGAAGACAATAGAAGGAGAGAATACTGGCTTTTAAATAAATGTGTAAGAAATTAATGAGATCTGAATTTTCTCTTCTCCATTCTACTCACATTATATTTTCCTTCTGTCAGTTTGTGAAAATCATTTCCCACCTAGACCATAAATTCAAAATTACAAGGATGCTTCCCATGAAAAGTTATGTGCAATGTTTTAAGCACTTTTAAAATGAACTTCTTGCCAGTGAGAAAAAGTTTAAAAAAAAATGCCATTTCCATATAAACATACAGCTTAAATAGTGTTCCACTCAGGAACCAGGACAAACAGTCCTATCTCCACAGCAGTTGCTGAGAGATTAGGAATTTAAAGTGCTGACCTCATTAGAAAATGTACACTTTAAAAGAATATTCAAGTAAGATTACTAAGAAGTGGGGGCGATGTACCTCCATGTTGATTATGACAGGTTAAATATGATTATCCATATCATCCAGAATTCACCTATTGAACTTTGGGTTAGAGTAAGTTAAAACAAGAGGGATGGGTGGCAACGATCATTCCTAAGTCTCTAGCTAGATGCCCTCTGACACCATGAGAAAACTGTTTGGGAACTGGGTTGAGATCGTTGATCTGCAGCCACAACAGCAGCCCATGCACCCATCCAGACAAGAGTGTGTGAGAATACAGGGATGAAGGGTCAAGTCCAAGGAGGTCTGATGGGGGCCAGTGAACGAAGACCCGTCCTTGGGCTTTCACACCACAATACCACTTAGGGCCAGAGTAACTCAACTAAATTTTCACTCCTGGTGGTTGTTTTTCTTTTCCTTCCTTGAGGTTTTGAAGGTAAAGAGCAAGACCTTTTTCAGTTTGCAATCCAACCAGCAGGAGACAAAGAAAGGAGAGGAAGGACTGCAATAAGAAAGTCCACGTTTATGCAGCCTGTATGCCAAACTGAAAATACAGAGGGATCACACATTACCATTCTGCTTCTCGTTCAACAGAAAAACCCTAGCAGTTTCTATAGCAACTGATGCTTCAAATGGTACATTTTCTCCCATAAGAATGATCACAAAATGTGCTCATTATAGGAAGAAAAGGGGAACCCCTCCAACACACACACACACACACACACACACACACACACACACACACACGCTACCCTACAAACTTTATTCCTCTCTTAAGTATAATGTGTTTGGCTCACATTCATCTCACCTTCTCTGCATAGATATTTAATAAATGGGGAAAATACAGAACAAGTGAAACTTGTTTCGCTTTTCCTTAAATAGCATATGTGATTTTTTAAGTACAAAGATTAAGAATTTTAGGTAGAAGAGGATTGGAAGAGAAAATGGATAAGCATTATTAAAAGTTATGCAAATATGAGTATGGAAACAGGTTCTATTAAAGTTCTATTGTTTTGAGTCATTGGCTTAATTCAAGAAAAATTAAAATTTGCAGACAAAAGCCTCCCAATCATGACAAAAATTACTTAGCACTATACCATTTATGATGTGTCAGGCTAAGACATCTGTTTGCACAGTACAGGGGAAATAACTTCTCAAATAATACTGCTGCTTTAGCACTGGCTCTGCAACCACTTTTAAAAAATAATGTTAGTATTTCTCCCCAGCATTTTATAACTACAGTGTGTAAATATCAGATATTTGCTTCCAGTATTAAATTCCTTACATATGATTACCTACCTCTGAGAAAAGAAGTCGAAGAAAGTTTCACTGGCAATGTCATGTAAGAAGTGACAACTGGTAGAACAATGATATGGAATAATGATAGCAAGCTCCTATTCTGCTCCATTAAGAGTTTCATTTATATCAAGTCAGCTGGTGGCTAATGTGCTATGTAGGAACACAGCCACTAAGGAGTTAACAGTGCCACATAGTAAGAGTAGGGTAGTGACTTTTGTTTCCCAGCTACTTAAAGATCACCCTCTCACATGAGCACTGAGTCTCTCACTCTTTAGTCAGCACTAAGATAGCAGCTGGATTTAAAAATACCTTTCTTTTCCTACTCCCATTATCTACAAAATCACTTGGGCATTTCAAACTGAAAGGTGACTACAATACAGTTCAGAATCCTTTAACTGTGTTTGAGCAATTATGCTCAATTGTTTATGCGGTCACCCAGACTAATTTTCCGAAGGGAAGCAAACAAGCTTCTCCATTTTATAGCAGAAGAAAGTGTGGCACAGGGAGATTCAATCAGTTGCCTTAAATCATACAGCTGATACTGTTTCTAACTCCACCATTTTTCAACAGAGTCCCTAACAGCTTAGGCTATGAGGGACAGCTGTGTGCCTTCACCAGCTACTTCTGTACCTGTGATAGTTCTTCAGGGCCAGGTAAAAGCCAAAAAGACAAGAATGTAAATTCTTTGGCAAATGAGTTACAGGAGATAGAGGATGTTGGAGGGAAAGGGCTCCAGTTCTGTGCTTTGAATTTTGTACAAATCCACACTCTCCAGCAGCTATTCTCTAGTCACAGAGTTATAAAATATCATAAAGTTTATTTTCCTATCAAATCAAGAGAACAGAAAAGATCTCAAATGTGCTGGACTGGATAAGGGCTGGGGGTGAGCAGAAGAAAGGTGTATCAGGCAGCCCATTTAACTGCCACACAAATTCTTCAGGATACAGATGACTACAACTTCAAGGCAGTCCTCAAAATGATTGTTTTCTACCTCTATGACCTTGTGCAAGGTGTTTAATCTGAGTCTCAATTTTTTAATCTGCAAAATGGGGATAAAGGTCACACCCTTGGGTCAATGTAGCACTAAGCAAAATGAATGAACACATACATAAAAGTCTTAGCACAACACCAGCATATGAGAAGCTCTCAGAAAACCAGGATTATCTGGCTGTCTTCCCAAATGGTTAAATCAAGACTGATCTCCATGATCATCGATATCGACGGCCTTGTAGAAAACGGCTTGGCAGTGCAAACTGAGCACAGTAAGACGGTACCAATCCATCAGCCTAGGAATTTCCCTTCTAGAAGAATTCCATCTTCTATTCGAAGATGCACACATTTGTTCACTTCCTTGTGAAAGGAAAAAATTATGAAGCTCTTGCTCATTTGGGGAACTTTAAACAGCAGTGAGCTTCCAAAGACTTTCATACAAGGTTCAGATACAATATTAAATCACACAAAAGGGCATAAAGTGTATGCATTTAAAATAATCTCAATGACAACAGGATTATCCCACTGTTTATGGGGACACATGTCCCCATGTATACAAAAGTGGTTGAAGAAAGTATGAAAACACTAGCAGCGTTTATAGCTGGGCAGTATAATTAAGAACTGCTTTCATTTTACTTTTGTGTTTACTCTAAGTTATCTGTAACAATCAGCAGCTATTACAGGAAAAAAATTTTTTTAGACTCCACCTTAAGTAGAAAGCCACCACAGGAAAGGGGAGGACATGAAAAGCTTCCTTAGTCATTATTTGGAGCCTGCCTGGGAACAGAGCTCTGCTCAGGTAGAAAACAGGCAGAACTGCCAGTTAGTTTCACTTATATAAAAGGTTGTGATTGGTCCTGAGCCAATTAAATGTTTTAAAAGTATCAGGGACAACAAAAACTGTCTTTACATCACAGTCTGTGGCTGTGGGGGAAGTTTTGATCATTAGCTCTGGACATATAAGACTTAAGATTACATACCCTTTTATGGTCTTCCAGTTGCCTCAGGGGTGGACTTGGTTCAAGTTCCTGCTAAGCATGCAGAAATTCCATTTTCAGTTTGACAATCAGGAGATACTACCATTCTTCAGCATTAGTCATAAATCAAATACATCTCAAGTTCGGATTCAACCAAGGTTACACAAAAGAATAGGCCTGTTTGAGGTCCCTCCCCCAACAATGCTTGACTACATTAGACTCTGCTTAATAATTGTCGGAAATCCCCAACCCTATTGTACCTAAAATGAGCAGGTGTATGACTTGCTGGCCAACACTATTTTTTTCTTGCAAAGATTATGAAACAAAAGTTTTATATCACGTTACCCCCAAAGGGGGGTAAAACAAGACCCAACCAGGCAGTTACTTATGATTTCTACATGCATTACTACATAGCACATGCCAAAACAACACGAGTGCACACTTCTGCAGACACATACAGACCACAGCTGTCCCCAGTCCACCAGCGGACAAGCATTCTAATCAAAACTGTTAGTACAGAGCTCTGATTAGAATGAGACGGGTGATCATCAGAAGACATCTGCACTGCAACTTAGCTATTCCATTATTGGTGTTTAATTTTTAAGACCTTCACTGTAGCTTCAGCTTATGTCATTTTAGAATAGTTTCTGAAATTGTTTTAACAACCCCCCCCTTAAAAGTTTCTCTTTGCATTTACTAACATTAACAATTTCTAGTACCTCATTTAGTTAGTGTAGCTGGTGGCAGGAAGGGTAAGAGTGTATTATGACACTAAAACTTAGCAGTTTCTGCTGTACATTAATCCCATTAATATTTGGGATTTCAAAACTTTATCATCTTTGCACAGAGGTCTCAATGCTCCAAATTTTCTCAGTGGACAGCTCAAGACTGACACAGCTGTCTAAGAAGACTTTCCAAGAGCCACAGCCCCACACCTGGAGGATGCTTGGGTTAGCTCCACTTCCTGAGGACTTCCTTTCTACACTGAAAGCCATGTACAGTTTAGCAATGACCAGTTTCCAGCCAGCTTGAGACCTCCCTCCCCCAGCCCCACTGGGACAGACGTCTTGTCACAACAATGCAGACACTCAATCAAAACAACTTCATTACCCGTATTTGCTTATATAACAAATACAGGTGAGTGACACACCTCTGTGGAGTTCTCAGATTCCGGAGTTTGAGGCAGCTAGTTGGGAGTAAAATGAGGAATGTTAGTTACAGCATTTGCACTCTGTGGGTCACAGAAGTCCAGAGATCAACACTCAAGGACAAAACATGAAAGGAAAGACCAAAGAGGAGGAGTGCTTATTGCATCATGGCACTGACTAAGGTGACCAGACACTTGGTCTTTTCAATGACACTGAATGTGGTTGTACTTGAAGCAATAACTGGCCTGAGATGGAGAAAGCATTTAAAATAAAATGGGGGGGATGTCCAACCACTAACCAAGAAGGAACAATGTCTTATAAGGCCTCAAAAGAAGAACCACTGTTCCTGGGTGTTGTCTTGACCTAAGGAAAGGAGGAAAGTGACACTGTGTATAACAGCAGAGACTCAGCACAGGGAGAAGGAGTAGGATGCTCAAAGCACTACTTTCCTGGGACAAGGGCCTTTTGCACATTGCCCATTCTCCTATCTCTCTTTCTCACATTATGTCCTGCAGCAGCAGGTCTTGCCTCAGACTGACTGGATGGAATGTCACCCTCTCAGGCATCTCTGGTTAAAGGGAGCTTCCAGTATTAAGGGCTATGTTGTATGATTGTTATACCCACATATTTCCCTCTAGGGCTTCATGGACTCAGCTCCACTGCTGTCATACCATGTCGATATCCCCCTTCCAGAACCTGCTCCTTGTCAACAAACTTTTTAATCCACAAAGGAGAGACAAGAAGATGTGGTCAAAGGACATGCAAGTGAAATGTGATGGTGTGTGTGGTGGCTGAAAAAGGGTGTGGCTGGAAAAAAGTCCACAGTCCCATGTAAAGACAGTGCCATGAATCTGTCCAAAGGACACGTGCTTGGAGCAGATAACTGATGTCAGATCCATTGCCAGACACTGCGTGGGCTGTTCTGAGCCTAAGTCATGCATGGGTGGCATGGCTGACTGGTGCAAGGTGCAATCTGGGGCCATGGAAAAAAGCCAAGGCTCACACTCTTAACTCTGTGACCTTGAGCTCCAGCAGTAGCACACCCCCGCAGGGGCCAGAAGGCGACTATCAGAGTAGGTGTTGAAAGCCTGGCAGGGCTGAAACTGTTAAATCTGGTGCTGTCTCAATCCATCTCAATGCAACCAGTTTAGCAGTTTGATCTCAAGATGGAAAAAAATTCTCCTAACATATAAAACTGTTGTCATATAACTAACACTAGTAACTAATAACCCTTCTAATATCCTGAAAGGTAAAATGAAATGAAAACAGAGATTACACAGACAAGAGGGCATATGATAAATCACTCAATTCTAGGCAGAAGACTGTCACGCAATAGTCCAACTTAAGGAAAACATTTCCTTCCAAAGCATCCAGCCTTCCACCAGAATGGTCAAAAGGACTTGAGTATGGCAATGAAAACAGAGCTCAGACATATGTACTTGCAACATTATATAAGCAATAATGTGATCCTGAAACTCTACACTTACATTCTGCATGGTTTAGGCTAATGAATTAAAATTGTATACACTTGCTTTCTGCCCTTAGTGCAAAAAGGATGCAGTTTTAAAAAGCAGAATTATAGCAGCTACTCATGTGTTTTGGAGCAGTCAGAGACACAAATGGATAAAAAGTATTGCCTTCTGCCCCTTGCATCAGACATATTTCCACCAATATATGCTTTTGGTTCATTTTATATGACTAGAAGGCTAACAGATAGGAATTCCCTGCAGGAACCCATGGGGATGCCCTCTTATTCCCTTGCCAATAGGAGCCAAAGCAAAAGCAAGATGAAATAAGAAGTGACTTACTAGCTGAAAGGTACAAGAGATGTCATGAAACGAAAAGAGTCTGTTCAATGGGAAGAGAAAACTAGGATGAGGAAAAGGACAAAAGAAAGGAAAAAGATCTGTCTGTCTGTCTGCAGGATAGCTTGGATGATTATACCACTGATTTCTGCTGGTCTAGAGAAAGGAGCAGTTAGTGTTTAATTTTTATCTATTTTCTTAATTTTTTACACTTTTTTAAAACCCATTTTGCATGTTTATATCTGACAATCTAAACTAAGATAACATCATGTAATACAGCAAACACTGTCAAATTCCTATTACTTCATTTAGTAAAATCTGTATTGTTTCTAATACTTTTCATTTCTTTTTACCATTTTGCATTTTTTTAAAAAATTGAAAAAGAAATGATCTCCTTCTGTATTTGTTTTAACTCTTTTATTTTCTGTTTTCTTTTCTTTCTTGCAGGAGGCAGTCTGGGCTCTGTGTGTCCAAAGAAGCATTTTGAATACTTGGCAATTACCCCAGGTAGTGTTCTATGCTTCTCAGTCACTCTAAGAACAGGTTTGTATTACCATATATTTTTTTTTTCATTGCAGTTACATTTCTCCCTAAACAACTATTGTGCTTGTTTCAAAATCAGTTTCATTTTTAAAGCAAATATTAAACCAATTAACTATCTTTTTTGTTCCTTTGAAAATCCCATGAAGCCATTTAAGACAGTAGAGAGAATGCTTTGCAGCCCTGGAAACCCATCAAATAACCAGAAAGGCAAATATTAATGAGACATTTGTGAAACAGGATGGAGAAGCCAAGAGCACAGACTAGCATCACACGGCAATGGCTCATCCAGGTTCGGACCCTGGGTATGTGGTGGCCTTGGAACATCACTGAAACTCTTTGGGGTCCCACCTTTTCACTTGCTCAAGGATACTGGAACAGATATTCTTCCAGAATCCTTCCAACTAAAATATTGAGTATGTCTTAGTATATTTTCAGTAAGCTTTATTTCATAAAACCTAATGGGCAAATTCCCTAAGTAATATAACCTATTAGTAGGTGTAGCTTCCAGGCATGGGAAAGACCAGAGTAAACTTGGTACATAAGTTGGCAAAATAAACTAGTCTACACAAGCATTTTCTCCAGTGAGCATTTTGGCCACAGTTCTTTGGAGCTAAAGTGATTTTTATGGCAGAAACTTATAATTTTGATAAATATATTAATAAGCTATATATAGTCAAAGAAGACAACAGTTACATAAATGCAATATATAATATTCAAGGTAAGAGATAAAACTTAATATGTTCCTCTTTTTATTGTCAAAATTTATTTTTCATTTTTCCCCCAATGGATGGTGAAGTTTTTAGTGAACATGCATAGGGACCATGTGGAGAAAGCACGGCTATGTCCGAACTTCACAAGTCTCATACTCTTCTCACCTTAGTGCCAGGATCACTTGCTATATTCAGTGCTGATACCTCAAGCCAAGTCTCCCAAACGAATGAGTGGTTAACAATGATCAGACTCTGCCTCGTATGAACTCGGAAACCAACTGAGTGCTATCTCTTAATACCTCTTGATATTTACTCTTCGATCTTAAGTCTTTCCGTGTTTTCAGATTAGGTCAGCAAAATCAAACTTAATAGAAAAAAAAAAAAAAAGTCAAAATGACTGGCTTAGAAATAGAGATTCAAACAGTATCCCATGTCACTGAGTCCTAAGTATCTTTCCCAGAGGAATCCAGTAACCAGGAACTCCTAACTACCATACTTGAGTAGAAGCCAGATTATGAAAATATAAAATGCTGATGTGCTTGTTTTCAGTACATGAAGTACCTCATGATTTATCAAAAGATGCATTTCTCCTATGAAGAAAACTATACTTTGTAATTCGTGAATGAAAATAAGTTCACAGACTAGTGTTATTATTTCCTTCCCTCACCCTGTAGCACCAAGTGTTATATTTAACACCTGCCTATCTTTCCATCGCACCCCTAATTTCAAGTCTGTCTGTTAGAGACCACTACAGAGCATAGCCTGGAAATGCCCTTTGGTTTCTGTTGCCCCCCACAGGGAGCCCGCTACAACCCCAGGGCCTCTGCAATTTCTCTTTAAGTAGAATGTCTCTGCACGGACTGTTCTAGCAGAAGCTGAGCCTTGAGCCAAATCAAGAAACATAACTGTTATGACAGATCTAGATATCAGCACATCAAAGGGAACTTATGATCTCCAACCCTCTGAATCAGTCTCCAGTTCCTCTTTACCCACATAACCTCAGAGGAAGGAAACAAACAACAGCAAATGGGTTTGCAAATAAGTTTGCTGGGCCTCAGCTTCATCAGCTTTTGAGCACCCTTCATTAACAGAACAGAAAACTTTAAAGAAGAGCAAACCAAAATAGAAATTATATGGCATTTAGAAAAAATTTTAAAGTTTTACACTTGATAACACTATTCTCTTTAACTACATTTGTTTTGAGAGAAAAAATAAAAACGACCTTGCCCCAACAACGTAATTAAACAAATTCATCAGAATTTTATAGATTACTTAGTTCATTATTTCAAAAATACAATGTGATTTGACTAAATAATACAATTTCAGTCATTATGGAATAATCTCAGCATTAAAAAAAAAAAACAAATTTTAAAAGTCTTTCACACACTCTGCAATCGCTTCTGTATGCTGAGTTGAGTTTGCTCTGTGGTTGCCAGTGTCTAACAGTAAACAGCCTGCTGCATTTATTGGCAATTGCTGCTGAAGGTCACACATCAGCAGTGAGCCTAAATTCCAGGAAAAAAAAAAAAAAAGCTCTTATGTAACTGCCGCCTGAGTGTTGGCAGGTGCCCAACTCGGCAGTTCACAGCAATGTAAAAAAGTAGGACACCTCACCCAGGGTTGTACGTCATGAGAACGCCCCCTGAAGGTGAAATGCCATAATTCTTGTGGTTCTCAGTTTTTCTTTTTTTCCCCGTGAATTTTATCAAGCCTTTTGCCAGTAGCATCCTTCACTTATAGAAGTTGCTTGAGGTGAGAGAAGTTGAAGGCCCCAAAAAACCAGGCAGCAGCAATCCTGGATAAATGGGAATGTCAGCCTCAGTTTTTTTTTTTTTTTTTTTTTTTTTTATTGCAAAGTAATAAGGTGAAGTTTTTAGCTTTCCTCAGAGGCTCCAAATGGTAGTAATTCGATGGAGATGATATCTTAAATGGATAGAATGGACACGCGTACTGAGATACTTTTAAACACATCATTTCTTTCCAAGGACACACAAGCCAAAGTTAGGTGGACCACTGCTGTGCCGCTCACTACCTAAGCCCAAAGCTTGGGTCTTTATCACAATCATTACTTGATTAGCGTAACACTTCATAATTTATAAAAGTGACCCATGAAATCATCTTTTGAGGCTACTCCCCCTTTCCTACTTGATCTCAGAAGCTACTCTCTGTTCTGTTTACATACGAAATCCCCAGATCACCTGGGCTTAATTTCATGCACTTTTTGTTTCTAACATTTTTTGATGACAGCTGTCATTTTACATTAATTTTTATTATCATTTCTCTCTCCATCAATATTGTATGCTTGAGTACGACAGATACTCCTTTTGAGAAACTAATAAATATAGTCCCTTAACACTATGCCTCAAGTGTAACAACACTCAAAAATAAGTTACAGAAGTGTCTTCACCATATGCTGGTGTCAGTTTAAAGCCAAGAATAGGCAGATAAGGGAACTTCACAGGTTAATAGAAACATTCCGTCCTGATGTAGGGGTGGCCACTCAGTCATATATGGATGTAAGGATCTGTCAAGCTTTCAATTTAAGAGGGGTTGAGGGGACACCAATAGAAGTAGTGTCCTTTTATCCACCAACCCCACCTGTCTCTAACACTGCCTATGAAAAAGATCTAATTGAGGCTAAAGCTAGAGAGTCTGCTTTATACTTGCCAAGAAATAAAAAAAACAACCCTTCCTGTTCTTTGTATCAATGAAATTTTATTCTACAAAACAGCTAGGTGGACCCATACCATGCACATCTCTAGCAGACAAGCCATTCCTCTATCCTCATTTCATCCTGGTTTCTCAAAGCCCTGACAGGGATGCAGTAGGTATGAGCCCTTCTCACCACCCAGCAGCCCTTCCTCAGTCAGGGGTTACAGGCACCCACCTGTCTCAGGGCCTTTACCCAGCCATGTTTAAGATTTGGAATGTGAGCCTGTAACTTAGGTGTGTGGACTGCCTGGCTCCTGGGCAGGCATGAGCTCTCATTAAACCACTAGAGCTGTGTAGCTATGGGGTGCAGGCTTCCACGCTGACTAAAGACTTGCTGGGGGAGAAACCAGAGGAGCAGTGGTAGTTTCCAGAACTGTATCAATGACGAAGACCTATCAGTCATCTCTGGTTAGAGGGCCAGATCCAATACCCCGAGGGACTGAGGGACAGGGTGTTGCTGTCCCAGAGTTCTGACGGTTGCTAGGGGTAACAACGACAGAGGAGATTCACAGTTGCTTCCTCAGGGAATTTTCAAAGAATCCAAGTGCCTGCCAGAACATTCTTCTTTTATAAACAGACAGTATTCTATTTCCTAGACTATAATTATAAACACACCTGCTCCAACCATGGAATCTTTCCATAGGCAAGCAATGAACTCCCAGCCAGGAAAACCAAGTTGTATCTTGAGTAAGCAAACACATCAACTGATTACTATGGTGCAAAACAGTATATTAATATCACTGCAGACTGTGATTAGAAAGGTTTTCCTCTCCTTACTTAATTTGTACTTAAGCAAATACAAGCTCAACTTCAGTAGTTCAGAGAGAAAATTTAAATCCACAAGGCATTTACACTGGCAGGTAGGAACACAACTAGTAAAGGGCTCCAGCATTCAAATTCAGCACAAGATGACTTTCTAGTATACAAATAACCTGGAAGGACCAAAGCTAAACAGTAAGCAGTGAAAATCACTATATTTGAGGCAGTTAATTAAAGTGCTATAGTCCCTTTTGTTTTTCTCACTTTTATGCCTTCCAGAAGGTGTGGCCTCCTCACCCATTCTTGCCTACTACGGGACTATAGTCTCTATAGTAAGGGAAACTGTGCATATGGAATTCAGTGTCAGGCCAGTAAGAAGTTAAGGTAGCCATGTGCTAGTAGTCCTAATGTGATGATTCCCTTAGTGCATGGGCTAAGACTACCCATTTAACCTCTGAATGTCATTCCAAAGGGGACCGGACCAAAGTCATAGCCATGCCTGTGGCTCTCAGTTTTGCATCTGTGGTTCCAAGTCTGCTTGGGTACATGCAAACCATTTCTCAGTATCTTTGAAATTTTGGCATATTAATTGAAATAGACATTATAATAGGTAATATGTTCCCATCCAAAATAAGTTATTAACTGGTCTACCAAAAGAAAGAATACATTTCTAAAGTAGACTGGAAAAATAATTCTAAATAGCTAAATATAATTGTGCATGCTTGACTTGCTATTCAGTTAAATCATCTCCATTACATAGGTTAAGACCTCAGATTAATTTTCTAGCACTATTTAATTACCATGCATCACCACCTAAAAATTTGGTAATGAACGCTGAAAAAAAATATACAAAATTAAATATGTAATAGGCTCCGATATCCCAAATGAAATGGCCACTCACTTGTTAGTCTCCAGATTAATTCTGAGTGAGTACAAGTAATTTCCCACTGGATGATATCTCAACTTCTGGATTTACACATAATCTTCATAGAAGCCACATAGTCTATTCTTAATGTTAAGTGGAAAGTCTCAAAAAAAAAAAAAACTTCAGAATTCAAAATGTCTTCTGAAATCTTTATACTGCTCATACTCAATACTTTTCAATGCACACATACCAAGAGAGTACTCATTGTATCTTTCTTTTTACCACTTTCAAACTATACCAATGCAATCATTTTCCCTGTGTCAGATGCTTCACATATAGCTAGAAAAGCACTTTATGGTAATATCGGAACTGAGTTAAAGGGGTTGGGAAAATAGTTCATTAGAATAAGCTCTTGCCTGGCAAAGACAAGGGCCTGAGTTCACTCCCTGATTCCGCACAAAAAAAAAAAAAAAAAAAAAAAAAAAAAAAAAGAAAAGGGAACTGAGTTAAGAGGTCAAGAGGTAAGTTAATACCCAGCATCAACTACAAATTCAACTGAGATTCTAGACAGTGAATGATTGAAATCTTATCATAGTTTAGAAAATCTTTATCTAGACTCAGATGGGATCTTCAAGGACAAATGGCAAACAGACTCATGGAAAATGCTAACAGACAGACACACTCCACTCACATCCAGAAGGCACACTACACAAACTCAGATACTAGACACTGTAAAAACCAAAGGACAGGGCTCACTGGAGGGGAGTCATGGAAACACTAGCATGGGACACTCAAAACAAAAAACAGTAAAATTAGGACCTCAGCATTATCCACTTCATCAATGGAAATTTGCTAGAAAAGAAAAAAAGGGGGAGAAAAAGAAAGATATGTTAGGAAAAGGAAAGGCAAATATGTTCTTATGATTGTTTTACCTGAAATTACTATCAGACAGTGACCATTTAAAGTGGTTCTGGCTTCATGTACACTGCCACAAGTCACAACGACATCTGCCCTGGAACAAATGGGCAAGCTACTGCCACACTTTATTCTCATGCCAGGCATCAAACCTCAGAGTCACTTGGCCAAGCACACAGAAGCCTCGCTCTTGCTTATAGACCTGAGAACCTGAGTCTAGCTGCAGCAAAGGCACACTCCCCAAGCAACTTTTTTTTTCCTTTTTGTTTTTTCCGAAGAAGGCAGGAAAGAATAGAGCAAGAGACTAGAGTATGATAAGCTCAGTTTAATAGGAAATTCTTTCTTTAGACTCGCTGGGCTTGGTCAGAACCAGCACTGACTTCCCAAGATAATAAATCACTAGTGACTCAAAGAGGCAACATTTCTCCTGAGATGATTAGGGCAGACTCAAGTGATACTAGTGACATAGCATTTATTCACATTAAGTCCAGGGTAGATAAAAAAAAAATAAGAGAATTATTACAGGTTTGTTTAAAGATAGATGAATGATTCTCAAATGACATTTATTGTTTCATTAGTGTTTAGTGTACTATGCAAATTGAAGTAGCTTTTAGAAACAGTAGCTAAAAATGATAGTATGCACTTCGTTAACACAGGACAAAGAGGCTTTAGTAATTCATGAAGAACTAGCACTTCATATAAAATGAAAACCATACTATTACCTGAGCTTTTGTGCACACTAGTACTCAAGTGGCTACTACTGTTTAAAGGGGAAAACAGAATTTTACATAAACTGTGTGTTATCTTTTACATTAATTCTTGGCCTCTGAATTTCTTGCCAAAGTTCTAATAACTTGAATTAAAGAGCAGTTTAATAAAAACCTTGCCACAAACTGCAACGTAGCCAACATATAAAATAACTATGCTTCCTTTTAAAATGGGTCCAAGGAGCTTAAAGATTTTCCACGATCTACAGAGACATTTAAGTTAAATTTTAGAGATGTTTAGCTATGAGAAATCTTGGTTTAGTTTTCCTTTAAACAGTTTCACTTGCATACTCAATTCAGAGTTTAGTAAGCAGAGCACATCCAGTGTGTTAATAAAGTCCTAGATAATTTAAAAGTTTATTCTTTTTTTTCTTGAGTAGAGGGCATATGAGGCAGTCTCACTGAATACAGTAGTCTAGGGTGGGCTTACACTTGCAATTCTCCTGCCTCAGCTCCCCAAGTTGGGGGATTCCAGGCTAACGACAGCTTATAGTTTATCCATTTTGAATACCCAGGACAGAGAGATGCTATAACTATCATACAAAAATGTATTTTCCCATTATTTCCATCACTGTTTTTAACATCTCTTCATTTTACATTCGTCTACTTTGAGAAGAACAGAAACTGTTGATCCTCTGCACATAGTCACAACAGTGAAAGGGGCTATGCCTCGTGTGCTGGAGGGCTGGGCCTTAGCACGGCAATGCATAAATGTGGCGTGACCCAGTCACTGGAAACCCACATTAAAAGGAACCTGCTTGTACTTGTGGACCTTGAGTCAGATCTCCCAAGAGTGACCCTGAGCCCCTCGGGCTCCCATCTCAGAATGAGATCTCCTGATCACACTAGGCACCCCATGGTGCCAGGCACCACTGTCCTAAGAAGAGGCCAAATCCATGGGGATGCCTGATCTCCAACTTTCCCCCTCCAAGACTGGGAGCTAAAAACATCTCTTTTCCTTTGTAAAGTAGCTGCCTTGGGTATTTTATTACAGAAAAAAAAAAAAAAAAAAAAAGCATATTAGCACAGTCGTCAGAATTCAAATCTTGCAGCAATCTTCTTCAATCAGCCACTGACTTGGTGCATCTGGACAGTTCCTGGACAGGCGCTTGGAGCAGTGGGCACAGACAAGTGGACCAAGCACTTACTACTCTCTATTCTGACTCCTCCCAAGGCATCTGATCAAAACTGCAGGGTTTGGATGGCTTTGGGAAGATCAGAATTATTAACGCTGGACACTTCATTTGCATGAGAAATCAGAATTGAGCTGAAGTTTAGCTATTTAAATTGTGGGATATTTAGTGGTCTTGGGGCCACTGCTCCCTGTCATTTACATAGGCACGTAACATAATGAAAACCTTCACGTTACCTCTGTAAGTGGGCTTCAAGACACTCAGTAGGGTCAGTCTGTTCTCTTAAAAGGCAGTGATGAAATGTGGGTCTTTGGGGTCAGGGTGTTTGGGTTTGAATTCCTGGCTTCCTTGTTATGAGGGGTGTGACCCCAGGCAAGTTTGTAAGCCTTCCAGAGTCTTCTTTATTTTAAAACAGTCAGTAAGAATATTGATATCTATCTCCAAAACTGACTAGAGGTAAGGTAGGGGAAATGCTTAGTGTAGTAGTTGGCACATATCAAGAAGCCAACAAATGTTATCACTGTTTCAAAAGATATAAGAAACTCGTGACTGTTAAAAAGTGTAAGTCAGTTTCACAGCAATTCTGGTGTGTTTAGTCTATTTATGAGTGAAGCTCTTGAGGGTGTTTTGTTTCAGGCAAGCAGGCTTACATAAGCATGCCAATATTTTTGAGGTGGCTAATAAAAAATGGTTTCAATTTCCTTTTTCATTAGTCACGTTGATTATATCCCATAGCTGAATGATAGAGAGTGAGAAACACACCTAAATCTCCTCACCCGTAGGCTAATCACTTAAAAAGCAGACCAGGAACTCAGCCCCTGCTGCCAGGGAAGTGCAAAGGGTGCCACCCTGAGATGTGGAAACTCCAGGTTGTCATCTTGTGCCCACTACAGAATTCCATGTGACCACAGTCATGCCAGCTCTTGGCCCAGTCTGCTCATAGGCAGGAGTCATGCAATTCCGGGTAGTGCTGGCAGCTCCTTCCAGACTCAACCCTGTTGCTGTGAAGACGCAGGAGAGGGCAGAGGAGCGGTATAGCTCCAGGCATCCCCAGACAGGGGTCAGTCATGGGACAAGTTCCACTTAAGAAGCAAGTGACAGGAAACTGAGCTGAGAGGAGGAGAACTATTTCAGTACCCAGGCCAAAGAAGACCTCATGTATTTTTCAACTAATGCCAACTAGTTTGCTTGATAAAGGTTAGTTACTTGGCTCTGAATGATTTGTTCCCTTTAAAAAGTTGGCCTATCCTGGGCATCAAGCTTCTTTAGTTAGGCAAGGACAGACAGTAAACCACTAAATATGTTTTTAAAGAGTCTTTGTGAAACAAAGAGAATACCAACTATCAGACGGAGAGAAGCAAGTACTTGGGTGTCCTCCACCCTTTCTGAAACTTCTATACTGTGAGTGGCCAATTAGCATTTCTAACAGTCAAAGCATGGGATAAGAAGTTTCAGATTTTTGCTGCCGATCTGTGGGCTGCTTAACAAACATAGGTTTCTAGGATGTCTTTCTCTGTTTCACAGCAATTCCCATCCTTGTTTATCAGTATTTTATTTTCGTGAACAGGGATAACAGTCCCAGACAGCTTAAAAAGAATTGTTATCTTTCCTCCCAGCCTCTGTTTGTTGTAACTAATTCTTTTCTTTTCTTTTGGCACCAGGGATTGAACTCAGGACCTTACACTTGTCAGGCAGGCACTTATGCTATTGAGCTATCTCCCAGTTTTGTAACTCATTTCTTCACTAGTTGAAAAGTGACTTGAGCCAAGGCCTAAGAATCTCTTCTAAATCCTGGCAACTTACTCTTCCATATTTTCTGCAGCTACCTGTTGGTCCTGCATCAATTTTAATTTTTTCATCTACTGTTCTCTACCTACCTGGGCTGTTATTGGTCTCTGTTTTCATCCTTTTTCCTTTAATAATAGCAAGACCTACCTAGGTTCCTATATATTTATTCATATGATAAAGGTTTGTTAGCATTTCTCACCTCAACCAGGATCTTTTGCTTCTATTGCTCACATTCATAAGCTTGAACCTGGCATGTTTCTTCCACAAAATACTACTGAGCTATAGAATCCTATTTTCTAATTTCTGTTTCTACTATTGATTTTACATATTTTAAACATTAAGAGTAATATTTAAAAGCCTCCTAATTTGGATGTAGTGCAGCAATGAATAGTAAGGATTAGATACTGTTTTCTTTCCTAATCCAAGGACTCTCACGTTAAATTGCTCTAATATTAATAAAAATATGTAGATTAGAAAGCACACTTTTATATTTGTGATGATCTGGGTGTCACCATTCATTATGGCAAGGAAAGTGATGATTTATGTCAAGGCTTCTTCCTAGAATTGAAAAGCTGAGTTACTGGGCATTGTGATGGGTCAGTGAGATTGGTATGTGTATTTATAAATAGCTTCTGATAGCTGTCAGCAGATAATTAGTGGATAATACCACCTTCAAATGAAAACTAGCGAGAGAACAACTCATGCCTATGATGATTTCCAGGGGGCGGAAAGGAGGCTGTTGGATTTTTCACCCTACTGCCCCACACAGAGCCATCAGGGCTGGTTTCAGAATCTCCTTGCTTACTGAGCATACCAAGCACCAGGTGCTGGGGTTTGACCATTTCACAATCTCAGTCAGGAATAGTGACGTGCGTGTCCGTCTTACTTCCAGTTAGAACTGGAGGGAGTTTCTTGATGCACTGGAGAGATTGCTTAAGATCTAATCAGAAAGAACCAAGTAAACCTAAAGATATGCTTAGCTGGAACCCCAAATTCAGGAATCAATACTCTGATATGCAAGAAGTATTTACTTCTTGGTATGGATCTAAATAAGAACAGTCTTACAGTACATCAGAATATGTGCTGGGCAGCCTGTCAGAGATGACTAACTATATTTGACCTTAAGGACATAGTCATATGACTTAGCTACCTTTAGGGACAAGATAAATAGTTAGGGGTGGGGGGAGTTAAGCCAGTAATGCCTAACCTAAGGTGGATTTTTAAACTACCTCACCTCTTCCATTTAGAAGCAAAATTTTAATGTAAAAATAAAATTAGTACCTTTTCTCCATAGCCTCTATCTTTGGTCATCATTTCCCTAAGGGTCTGTAGGACTTTAATGCAAAGTTTCTCTTCATTCTCCTCTAGCAGCTGCTTAGTATGCTTTATTAACCTGCATGAGAAAAAACCCTATAGATTACAATCCTGTAACTATCTTTTAATTAGAAACGCTTCACAAGCAACTTATTGTGACTAGTCAGTTACAGAACAAATATTTGTTAAGGGTTCCCAAGTTAAATACACTTCAAGGCATTCACTGTGTGAAGGGCCAGCCAGTAAGTGTCTCAATAGTGACACCCGCTGGTATAGCATAGCTAACAAGATCGCTAGGCAGGAGAGGCTACATACAACAATTAGATTAAACCGGTGGTGGTGCGTGTGTGGAGGGAAGACCCAAGGTGGGCACTTCTCCACTAAGGACTGCTGCTGAAATATGCCAAGAATGTATCAAAAAACCTTATGAGCACGGTGGTTGGGCATACAGATAGTGTTCCCTTATTTAGTCTTCTCAGAAAAGTGTAAAACTTAGAGGCAAAGTCTACCCCTGCATTAGACAACTACCTTTAATTTGAAAATCAGATGAAGATTTCTCGTCGTGGAATCACTTGTTTCATCTAGATTATGCCCCATGGCATAAAGTAAGAAGCTATGAAACTGTTAGAGGACTGAGGTCATGGTGGGTCTCAGATTTTTTAACACTAACGGGTTATATCTGTATAGCTGAACATGGTGGGTGTTCTCTTAAGACTTGCTAAATGGAAAACGGATGAAGGGTCATGCAATTAAAATGAGAAATTTTCACCAAAAGAAAAAAAGGGTCATTAAGTAGAACTTAATAGACAAACTTACTTTGGAGAGAGTGGAATGTAGGACAACCAGAACAATGCCTCCTCCGAGGATGAGAGATTTGCCTCAGCATTCTGGTCACTGAGCAACCCAGAGAGAGAGGCCACTTACTTGCAAATGAAACCGCCACTTTCACATTTCTTTCTGGCATCTGTGTTCTCAGGGAAAAGCAGCTCGGGTCTGTGCAGGACATCCACAAGCACAGATAACTCAGCTTGCACCAAAGGCCGGAGACGGTCCTCCAGGGCAGAGACAATGTCCTGGAATGGAAACATGGCATTGGCTGTCAGCATAGTGGAAGGTTGGTTGTACCACGGTGAGAACACTAATTTCTGCCCTAAAACATGATACACAGAGTAACTTTGGTGCTATCTAACATCTTATTTCAAATTATTACATGGTTGCCCAATGGTTACCTGAAGCACTATCTCCAAATGCAGAAAACAAAGCACAAACAAGTCATCCTCCCCACCACTTCTGAGATGGTTTTATGCTACTCAAGGGATCATCCTATGTATTTTGAAATATGATACAAAAATATATTTGATGACACAGAAAGATGTCTACATTATGAGTGTAAAAATGGTCAAATAACAGTATGGACCTACAGTGCTATTTTTATAAATAATATCCATATCTAAAGGAAACATACTAAATACTACTACAGTATTACTACTAGTTTTCTCTGGGTGATAGGATTACAGATGGTTCTAATATTCATTACATAGTGATACTTGTCAGTGTTATCTTAATTATCAATGAGCATGGGAAATTATTTACATAACAGTCATATAAACATGAGAACACAAATGAATGAACATGCTGTATCAACATGCCAAATACATGTACCCTGATAGCATGATGGTCTTCAAATGCAAAACACATAGCTGTAGGAAAGGAAAACAGAGAAAAGTTGAAAGAGCAGCAAAACCAACACAACAAACACCATTTAAAGGCAAATGATAGAAAACAGATGAGAAATTATCTTCAAAAGATGCTAAAGCCTGCTCTATGCTGATTCGTAACTTAGCTAGAAGCATGCTAAGACGGGCAGAACACAGCATGACCAATTGTACAGAAGGGTTTGATAACTAGAGAGATTTGCATGAGAAAAGTGACTGAAATTTTCTTCATCTGCTTTAATTGGGAACCAAACTAGGGTCAAGAAAGAATTGAAAGCCCTTTTACTTCGAAACTGTAATTAAACAGATGAAGACAACTTTACCTTATTTCTTAACAGAATTAGGAGATCTTTTAATTGTTCAAGAGTGCCGAGTGCGCATACAAAGAATGGATGAATGAATCAAATAACTGTGTTTTTTTCAGGGGCACACCTTTCTCACTAAGATTATAATAAAACAGATTGCTATGTGAGTTTCATAGCAGCCATATGACTTTTATAACAGTAAAAAGGACATTTCTACAAAATCCTTGAGTTGTCTTATCAATTTTCTCTTTTTGACTAAATACTGATCCTACCTGCAACCAGTTTTTATCTATAATATTTGCATGGGACTGAAGTAGTTCCCTAAAATCCCCTTTATGCATTTCATGACATCTTGCATCTTTTGTAAAGTCTGAACTTGACACTGCAATTGGTTTGCACTGTATTGTCAAATGTATGACATTCAGCAATCAAGGAAAGACCAACAAAGATGGAGAAGCAATGGAAAGGGGAAGATGCTAGTGTTAAGTGGTGTCTAAATGGCGATTAATTACTTAAGTGGCCAGTTTGCAAGTGAATGTTCTCATAACAGGAACTCAGACTATCAAAAACTGCAGAATGAGGATCTTTGAACCCCTGATCAAGTCTTTACCTGTCAATACATTCCATTTCATTTCCATGAATATACATAATACATCTAAGAAAAGCACAAGAAATTGGTCTATGTGCATATAATTTATACAGCTGAATCAAGCAAGAAAATCCTGTGTAGCCAGAGTTACAAGTCTGTATTTTTCCTCCCCTTTGAAAAAACACAGTGGAGTCAAGAAGCATTCTAGTAAGCATCAAGGGTATCTTTGCTTAAGAACTGATTCTACCATGACAAAAACTAAAATTCTTAACATGGCCCATGAAGCCCTGCCAATTCTCCTAGCAACAAGGGCTCCAGTCATACTGACTTCTCTGTGGTCTTTGAATGCACACTATTCTTTTGTTTATAATGGTTTTTGCACATGCAGCTTCAGAGACTTGGTTACTTTATGTAATAATAGTTATTATGATAGTCACAGCAGTAGCAAGTGTCATAATAATAACAATAATAATAGCTGCTCTGAGTTGAGTGTTCATGATACACTAGGCAATGTCCTACATGCTTCTTGGGTATTGCTTCTTCCAGCTATGGCCACCACATTACACCTTCTCCTACATAGGCTTCTTGTAATGTGGCAACAATGATTTCCCTTCCTTTGAAAAGGGGTCTGTTTTTGGCCCCCTCAAATTAAGTAAGCTTCTGAAACTGTCTTGCCAATATAGCAGAGCAGAACAGATGTACAATGACCTCTGAAAGCTAGGTCACAAAGGAGAAACAGCTTCTACTGGTCCCACCCTAGGAATGGTTACTCTATGCGCCAGCTGCTATGCTATGACAAAGCTCAATCTATAGCAGGAAGCTCCATGCAGAGGCTTCAATCAAGAGTCCTAGCTGACAATCATCCATTCTCAAAGAAGCGTGTTAATAGGTTCAGCGTGAGACCAAGTATAGCCACCGTCTCTAACTGCAACCCCATGAAAGACCCAATAGCTAAAGAACATAAAATAGCTGTTGTAATTTGTTTCACAAGATATAGATCACTGGAATATGATATTAAATCTCTTTATGCTAACATCATCCTCATAAAGTAGGTATTATATCATCCTATTCTACAATTTAGGTTGAGGCACAGAGAAGTTAAGCAATTTCCCCAAGATTGCAACACCTCTCAGCAGTAGAGGCAAAACATGAACCCAGGTGGTGACTTGGGTTCACCCTTTGACAACACAAGAGTAACTCTCCTGTTGGTGCCAAGAAAAAAGAGAATATATTCCAGCCAGACTTCAATAATACCTTTAATTTCATTTGGGTCATTCTCATATGAAATTATTCTTTCAGGGATCACTACACTTGATTCCAGAACCTAAATATCCCTAAGCTATGGGAAAATGGATCTTTATTCCCTTAAGTATTCTCTTTGTAACACTTAAATTTGCTTTCCTAATAAGAGTAGAGGCACCACTGTTCACAAAGAAAACTATGAGTCTATAACTAACCAGTTATTTCAAGGGCATGACCTGTCAGAAATTGTCTAAGGAGTTTTGTACTATTGAGTCCCATATCCATTAGAACATGTATATTCATTCACCTCATTACCCTGCCCCCCTGCTGGCCAAGCATGAATGTCCCTGACTGTGCTTGGCAACCAGGCTAAGCTTTACTTCTCCCAGCATGAGGGATTACCTGCAATCTCTCGATGATATTCCGGTAGTCTCTGGAAGCTGCTAGAACAGAGTCCCTGCGAGCAGCATTGCGAGCTGACAGCCGCCAGTTCATGGCTGTTTTCTGCACAATGTTATGGGACTTCAGAAAGAGATTGTTGACTTGGCTGTCCAGGTCCACAGGAATGGCGATAGCCCGGCTCTTGGCTACACAGGAGACATTTGACTTGTGAGGTTTCAACTTTTGTGAGAGATGCCTTAGGGATGGACTCAAGTACCTGTCACCCAGAAGGCAGAATTTTCTATATTTATCACACATGATCTTACACAGTAGTGAGTGCAAAGGCTGAAGAGCTCAACATAATTTTGCCATCTTTTAGGTTATGATTTCCTAAGAGAAATTCTGGAGGAAATAGCTCTGAAGACCACAGAAACGCAATCAGGTCATAAAGTTTAGGCAAGTCAGAGTGACAGCTCAACATGCCTTAGAGATGCTAATGTGGTTACATATATGATTTATTAAGACAGGGAACTCATCAGGACAATGAACTATTTTTCTAAAAGTTTATGTTTGTTGTTCTAGACAACACTCTACAAAATGATTTCAACCAAACATATTCCATTGTAACACTCACAATGATGTAAACTGTTCTACGTATCACAGATCTTCTTCTTTTTTTTTTTTTTTTAAATTATGGCCGGCTTACCCTGCCCTGAGGGTGGGACTGGCACAGCATACGGTGCCAAGGATCAAATGGTGGTCCCTGCAGTCACCCAACCTTGTCTAAGCAGGCGCTTTAGACTGCTGAACCATTTTGCTGGCCCCCACTGCTCTTCTTTTCCTTGCTTAAAAAAAGCAAATTCTAGTCTATCTAATCATAAGGAAAACATCAAGTCAGGTCAAATCCATGACAGGGGACACCATGACAGTGTGGTAAATCTATGTTGCTTTCCTAACAAAAGACGCTAACTTATGAGTTATCTCTAAATGAAAACCTTAATATGGAGGTCTAATGGGAGCACCGGCAGCCTGTCATAAATGAGTGCATTTTGGATTGCAGTTTGGGTGCTCATCTCTAAAATGTTCACCATCACTACTCCACAGGATACTTGGGAAGTACTTATCAAGGTGGACAGGGGTGTGAGAAATAAAGATGGCACGCTATTCTAGACCAGGTTAGCCTGGAAATACAGGAGAACAGTGCAATGTGGTGGACAGGACTGCATCCTGGCACAAAAAGGAGATCTGGGGAAAATCTGGACACATTCAAATCAGGTCTGGAATTTAACCAGTGGGGAGGTCTGGTGTTGGTATTGTTGTTTTGATAAATTCACCCTCCCAATGTAAGATCCTGACAGTGGGGAAAGCTGAGTGGGGGTGTGTAAAAACGCCTCGTCTCACCTCTGCAACTTGTCTACAAATCTGAAATTATTCCTAAATGAAGTACTTACTTTAAAAAAAGAAAGTGACACTGGGCTGTCTTCATATCTGTTCACTCTGTGCCTCTAATGTCATCATTCTGGGAAGCTGAGGCAGGAGGATCAAAAGTCCAAGCCCAGCCTGGGCAACATCACAAATTGTTTAAAATTATAAATAAAAGGGTTAAGTACATAGCTAAATAAATAAATACCTCAGTGCTTAGGAAAAAAAAAAAAAGCTAAGACTGGTAATCCTTATTTTTATGTGGGAAACTTCTAAAAACCTAAATAATTACTTCCTATCATCAGTCAATCAATACTGGAACAAGACTTAGAAACACTTGATGTAAAGATAATACTCTGTTTCTTTCTTTCTTTTTTTTTTTTAATACTCTGTTTCTTATATCTGCTGTTAAGATAAAAAAACTTGAAGTCAGCAGATTTTAGCCAGCTAACTTCTGAGGGAGGGACTCACTCATACATTTCTTTTAGCCTCAGTCAGTACAAAACTATGACATACAGTTATGCCTGGGGAAAGGAAAGGGCCATCTGAGAATTTTCACTCTGCAGCATCTATAGCAGTGATGGTGAAACTTTTGAAGTTGTCAATGATATAAACAATCTATTATGCAACAGGTTTGTCACCCCTGGCCCACATATTCAAAAAGCATAAACTTTTGTGTGAAACACTGCCAAATACATAAGAAAAAAAGATGCTAGTACCCACCATATGACAGTGAATAAACCAGGCGGGGACAAATGAAACTTGGCAAAAAGTCCTAATAGACACTAGCTATCCTTGATGAGTAGTTACTAAACAGTGCTAAAACCACACCTGTCCTCATATCTGTTCACTCTGTGCCAAGATCTAAGGAGCTACTTCAGGCACATGATTTTATTCTCCACTCAAGGCAGGAAGTTTATCTCTTTGTACAGAACTTTCAGATAGTGGGAGACAGGTTAGCCACAGAAGGAAAGAACAGAACAGTAGCCACTAGAAGTTGGCAAGGGTAGAAAGGAGGAAAGATTGAGAGAAGTTTGATAAAGTGGGCTACAGTAGAGTACAACAGAAGAAGCAAGTACTAGTATTCTACAGCACAAAGATGATTATAGGTCATAACTTATTATGTACAGTATCTTATAAAATCTAAAAAAGAGCTCAAATTCCTACCATTGAGAAGTGCTAATTACCCTGATGTGATCAATTAACATTGTATAGCTCACCTGAATATACTGTACCCCACTATAACATATTCCATATAATAATTAATTATGCCAATTAAAAAATAGAGGCAGAGGGTGTAGCTCTTGGTGGAGCACTTACCTGGCACCCAGAAGCCCCTGCATCCTATCCCCAGAACACATGTGCACAAAAAGGAACAGGGTCTGATAAAGTGAGGATGAAGAGAGAAGAACTTTTTATAACTTTCTATCTAAGCTTTCTGAGAGGAGGAGACACGGGGAGAGTGCAAAAGGAAACAGAGTGCCACTTGTTGCACAGGGGCAGATGGAGCAGTATGTGACTTTGGAGAAAGTCTCTTCTTGAGATCTGACAGGAGCTTTATGAGAAAGTAAATTTCCATGTGCTCAAATGAACAAATTAGTGTCCTGCATGAAGGACTGACTTCCCAAGGCCCTGAATAACTTGTCTGCACTCTGACTTGCCAAGAACTGCCTACCATCTAACAATGGAATCTTATTTTTCATGGAGGGCCTTACTTTGGGACTAACTCATTCTCACTATGGAACTGCTGGGCTGGAAGATAAAAGGGAGATTAAAGAATCAAGAAGACCCTGGACCTGGTCTTGGCTTTGCAACTTCTAGTCTGTGCAAATTTAGAAAAGCTAAGGCAGGCATAAATGGTAGGCAATACTTTTCCTCACATGAAATCCAGACTGACTCATTATCTTACCTACATCAGAGAGCACCCGGATACAGCTCTCCACCGAGGCTTTCTGGCTTGGCATTAGCCAGTTGCAGTGGTAAACCCTGAACACGCCTTGCAGCAGCTGCACAAAGACCGGCTGGCGAGTCTGTGAGAAAGAGGTCCAGAGCGTGAGATAAGAAAACTTTACTTTGTAAATTACTGATAACCTGACCAGAAATAGAGATGGTTTTAAAACACAATAGACTCAGAGGCAAGAGTGGGAGAGGGCCCACGGTAAGGGGCTGCATTCCATAGGTGTCTGCTATAGCTACAGTACTAGATGTCTCCTGAAGAACCTTGTGTTAAATGTTGGTGCCCAGAGTGGCACTGTTGGGAGGTGGTGAAACTTTTCAGAGACAGGACCTAGCGGGATGTGCTTAGGACATCAGGGATATGCTCCTGGAGGGACTGTGGGGCCATGGCCTCCTCTTTGCTCTCTTCTAGGCCACAGGTGAAGGGTTTTGCTACCCCCCTTGCTCCTCCCATGACGTGCTGCTTCCTCACAATCCCAAAGCCACAGGGCCGAGCAATGGACTGCAGATGGACTGGAAGCTCCGAAACTATGAGCCAAAAATATATCTTTCAGTTTAGAAGTTAGTATTAACTCGAGTACTTCAGGATAGGGACAGGAAAGCTGACTAACAGCACCTATCTAGGGAGAAAAATTCGGAAGTATTTAAGGCAGTACTCCAACTTGACATCATCTATGCTTGAGAATAGAAGTCAGCAGCGCACTCAAAGTCCCAGGACTCGTGCTCTTGCCCACTTACCAACCAGCTTCTCTTAGTTTTAATTTCATCCAAAATGCATTGAGGAAAATGAACTCTAAAATTTTCCCCAGACATTATCCCCTATATGACTAGATATTATCCCCATATTTTTGATCCATGAATACAAACTGATACTAGATTATTGCTTATGGTTTTCTTTGGGGTATGTCTTCAAAGATACAAAGACAGAAATGTTCTGATGGATTTTTTTTTTTACAAATATTCATTTACTATGGAAGAATACTTACAGGAGTTAATTATATGACAGGATTTATGAAGGTATAAATTTGTATTCACTTCAAGAGAACCTATATATCTATTGTACTTAATCAATTTGACATTGTCTCTATGAATGCACTAAAATTATAACTGGCTTCAACCCAAAAGGTAATTTTGGGCCCAAAAGGCAACAATGACTATACAATATATGGCAAGCTATTCCAGGGGTCTCTGATTAGGAGATGATTCACTTAGACCCTCCAAACAAAAGTGAAAATCAATATAGTAAAAAAAAAAAAAAGTGTCAAAAGCTCTAAAGAAGTGGTTCTCAACCTTTCTAATGCTGTGACCACGCAATACAGCTCCTCATGTTGTGGTGACCCCAAACCAAAAAAATAATTTTGGTGGCTACTTCAAAACTGTAATTCCAAAGTGTTAATGTTTAATTGTTTGATCAATCTTATATACCTATATCTATTAATCTAAACTGATCTGATGATGAAAACATGTAATATAACCATTGTTAAATTTAAATTTAAATAATAATAATAATAAAACAAAAACAAAAAGGCCAGGAAAGCAAATGATAACTGTCAGTGTAAGCAATGCATGTGTATGTAATATACTGTTGCCATTTGTGCAGACTGCCTTAGTGTGATAATTAAGTTTTTTTTGTAGAAAAAAAAAAAAAAACCCTGTAACTTCAAATAAATAACATTTTCCAATGGCTTTAGGTGACACCTGTGTTTCGGTCGTTCGACCCCCATGGATCTCTACCCACAGGTTGAGAATCGCTGCTCTAAAGAGATTTCTGAGATGAAGGAAACACAATGAAAGCTACTAAGGTAACAAAAACAAACAAAAATTTCAAGACAATTTAAATAGTAAAATATTCAGCACTTCCTCCATAAATATTGTACAGATGATTTCCCTTTATGAAGTGCACACTGTCAGACACATCACAGGATTTCATTTGTTCTTCAGTAATAGTTCTGTGATGCAGGAGTTACCTTCACTCATAAATGAGAAATAAGGACTCACAAAGGATAAAAATAAGTATGTAAAAGAATTAAGAACTGGTAGCAGAGCAGGGAATTGATGGTAGGGCTCTTTGATGACAACAATCCATTCTGTCTACACTAAGTTCTCCTGGGAACCACAGTCTCAGTGCTTTTCTTTCTTTCTTTCTTTCTTTCTTTCTTTCTTTCTTTCTTTCTTTCTTTCTTTCTTTCTTTCTATCTTTCTTTCCCTCCTCCTCCTCCTCTTCTCCTTCTCCTCCTTCTCCTCCTTCTCCTCCTCTTCCTCCTCCTCCTCCTCCTCCTCCTCCTCCTCCTCCTCCTCTTCTCCTCCTTCTCTTCTTTTTTGAACTTGGGATAGAACTCAGGACTTTTCACTTGCCAGGCAGGCACTGGTGCCCCGACCTATCTCCCCAGCCCCTCTCAGTGCTTTCTTTAAGAAGTGTTTTCCACCCTATCCCTCACAGCCATTCAGCACAGTAAGCTATGTTACTAACAGAGAACAGGAACATAGGGAACTTGAGGAATTGGCCAAGAAACACAGTACTAGTTCCCGATGTATGAGGCTATTTCTTAGCTCCTTCAGGGAACTAACTCTTCGTGCCCTCAGGGATCAGCCACAGATCCTGAAGAGTTCCTACATACCTGAGCACTTCTAAACACAACGCAGCCCACTAGGCCTTACCAAAATCCGATGAAGTAAGCAGTGGCATAATTTTAAGTGCTGGGTATGGAATGAAACAGCCTAAATCACAGAGAACAGTGTCCTTTAACCCAGTTAACTCAATAAAGCAAGTATTCAAAATCAGGTTTTACTCACATCTGACATATGTTTCTGGGTATACAGAAAACGAATACAGAGTAAGAACAAATCTCCTAACTGTACATGCACATCTATTCACTGGACCTTTGACACAAAGGACACCACTGCTGCTATGGTTTAGATATCATTTATTCACTTGAATGGTCCCAGGATGCACGGCAATTGAACGTTTAGTCCACAGGTTGGTTCTACTGGAAAGTAGAACCTGTTCTCAGGTGCCCAGGGTGGTCCCACAGAGGATCTTGGGATCCCTCTGCCTCTCCTCACCCCCAGGTCAGTCCTCTCTCTTTTCCCTCTGTTCTGGTTCAGTTTATTTTGCTCCATCACGCCTCCCACTGAAACTGAGCCAATGCAGAGGCACCATGCCATTAACCTCCAACCTCAGGAGTGAAACAGACATCTTTTTCTTTTGAAATTAGTTACCTTGGGTATTCCACTGGGTATTCTACTTGGGTATTCTTACATCTTACCCTGCTTGCATAACTCCTTGATCATGCTCTGGCCTCCTTTACCTCCTGTCCTTAATCATCTGTGTCTTTCCAGTTCCCTTTCACTCACTACTTTATTTCTTTGACTAAAGCTGCAATAAGTCAGAGCTTTCCTTTGGTTTCTGCCACTCTTTTTGGTCTCACAGATTGATTTCTTCACTCAAAAAAATTTTGCACAAATAGGTGCCAAGCACAATGTCAGGAATAAGGGATGGGGCAATGTAGGAAACAACTTTCCCCCAAGGCATAGCTTTGCCTTCCTGTAGCATACAGGCTAATAAGAAGCAGTACATGCTACCATGTGCAAATCACCTACTGTGTTCCAGGCATTATGATAGATGTTGCAGAAATCTTATCTCTAACTCTCACCATAGCCTGCAAGACTGATATTATATCCTTGTATGATACATAAGAGGTTCTGAAGGTCACAGAGATGACAAAAAGTAACATAAGGATTTTAACCTAAATGACCTTGCCAACTTATATTATTCTTCCTCACACAAGTTTCCAGCTGCATCTAGGACATTCCCCTGGTACTTTAACTACTTATCAGTTTACCCAGAGCACCACCTGGGTCATGTGTTTGTTCACACACTGAAGGTCCTGAGCACTGCTCGGGAAGCTGTTGAATGTTTAAAGATATGCCATGCACAGAAAAACTACTGAATAAATGAGACAAAATTGTCATTTTTATATTTATTATAAAATTAACAAGAATATGATATAATTTTTGATCACCTTGTATTTACATAATTGGACTGGTCAAATGACTAAACACACTGCAGCTAAACCTAGGCTCATCATTTCTCCTCCACAAATGTGGGGAGTGGGCCAGGGATATAGCTCAGGGACACAGAAAGACAAAAGGACACAAAAAGGGAGAACTATCTAGGAAAGTAAGGCATGAATTTCACCAGAAAAATAAGGTATGAAAGGCTTTTTTTTTTGCTTATATGAAAAATAGTATTAACAACAAAAGGTTCAGAAATCCATAAGCAAACTGCTTTTTTTTTTTTTTTTTTTTTAATGTGTGTGTGTTTTTAGGGAAGGGTCTACAGGGTGTTCAGAGTGTCACTACTAGATCAGACTTATCATGATCTGCCTGTTTACAACTACCCAAGAGTGGGGATTATAAGCTTGCACCACCATGCCCAGTCTTACCATGCCATATCAGCACTTCTTGGGTTGTTAATTGGGAAGGATTCCTTTAATCAGCTGAGCTATTTGGCCAGCTCAAATTTTATTATTTATTTATTATATTTTATAAAATATAAATAAAGCATTTTTTTTTTTATTTATGTGGTACTGGGGATTGAACTCTGGACCCTACACTTGCCAGGCAAGTATAAACTGCCTTTTAAAAAAATTTGTATTCTAAATATATATGGACAACCAAACCCTTGCCAGAGACCCAGCATTTATTTATGTTGAAAGTTTGCTTCTCTGAAAATTCCTACTTATTGAGGCAAAAATTGGTTCACAATAAAGTAGAATAAGAGAGTAGTAAGGCTGAGGCAGGAGGACTGCTGTGAGTTTGAGGCCAGCCTGGGCTATAAAGTGAGTTCAAGCCAAGCCTGAACTACATAGTGAAATCCTGTCCCACAAAGACAAAAAGGAGTGAGGAATGGAGGGAAAAAATGAAGGAGGGAGGTTAGGAGGGAGGGAGGAGAGGGGGAGAGACAGTGGTTTTCCACTTTTCCTGACTTTCACATTCCTCTGACATTCTGGTTTCGCAACACTGTTTCATGGTCTCTTAAAGCATGGGCATTGCCAAAACAATTTTCACTTTATATTACGGGAGAAACACGTTTAACCTGACTAACCAAAGCAGCTTTCCTGGCTGGCTCTCAGCGATGGCATACGCTGCAAGGAACATGTCCCAGTGACTCAGAGGGGAGCTCTGTTGTGCTTCTTACCTGCAGAGTCGTACTCTGGTCTGAGAAGGGAGAGCTAAAGAAGGTGGTGACAATACTCATCACAATTTCAGTAACATACTTCTCCAAAATTGAGTCTGCATGTTTCCTGTCGCTTGTGTTGTTACAGGCCTAGAAGACAAACGCACACTTTAAACGTTACACCTAACCATAGAACGAGCATTAAGAAATCCATGATCCTTCCCAATTAACAAACTCAACAAATGAAAGATAAAGGCCTGCTGTCACTGTTTATCCCCTTGGCAGAAGACCCTAGCAAAAGCTAAATTCTGAATAGTAGATACAGAATATAAAATCAGCTCAGATATCCTAGGGTATAGGCTCACACAACATTAAGGTTGATCAGCAGAGGCTAAAGCCACTGCTTGCAACTCCTACCTAAGTCCAGCAAGTCCAAAATCCTAATGAGGATAAAGCGGCATGGTAATCACAAGAGCCTCAATGTCTACCTGACAGTGAGCTGCCCACCATTCTACTGCTGCACAGCTCTGCCCTCTATGATCAGGAGAGTCAGGTATGCAGCTCAGGCTTGGCATGTCTGACACTCCGGTCCCAAATGCTCTTCGATTCAATGGAAGTTTTACTGAAACACTGCTCAAAACAGCACTCCATGGTTTACAATAATTGAATGCCAAATTTTGAGATAAGAGAAACATCTTACATTTCAGCTGTCCTCTATTTAATTTTGATGGTTTGAGTAAGATTAGACATTTATAGGATTAGAGAATACATTTTATTACTAAATTTATTAGTTCTATAATCTGAGATATAAAATTGATCATGCTAAAATACAAAGCAAAGGAATAAAAATACACTTTTACTAGCAGATGATCATGTTGTAACCTTAATAGTGGGAGGTTTCAGAACATAATAACAAGATGAAATGCAAACAGCATTAAGGAGCAATTTAATTAAAAGGTCAACAAAAGGCCAGTGGCTATCTTTTTAAATAAAGCTTTACTGGAAAAAAGTCACACACATTTGTCATATTGTCACGGCTGCTTTTGTGCTACAAGAGCAGAGCAGATTGGTCAGGGCACAAATGTGCTCCATCAAGGGAGCCATAGTTACTGGCTGGTCTTCTACAGAAAAGTGCACAAAGTCCTGTTAAAGGAACAAAAAAGGCCTCCAATGCCATGCCCCAAATATCAGACTAATGAGGTTAACAAAGTAGGAGCCATTTGAGACTTAAGAGAAATACATATGTCTGTGAAACCAATACTAGAGTACTAATTAAATAGTCATCAATTACAAGGAAATTTAAGGCAATGCTATTATAGTCATAGGCTACAAAAAATTAAGTACTTTTTAATTTTTTATAAATAAATTCTTCCCTCTTACTATTAAGTGTACAGGTAAGCAGGAAAAAAAAAACTCCAAATTATAAAATTCCTCAATGTACCTTCTCTTATTTAAAAATCACAATATTTCTGAAATTCAGGTATATCCCATGATTGCTCTCTGAAGACTCACTTCCCAATGCTACCACTGAAAAACTCGTGTGACTCCCGCCATAATTTTGTTAAGGGGTAGTTCTGTGGCTGAAGAATAAATACTGACACAGGTGCCAAATCAGGTAAGTCCTGGAAATCACCTTGGCTCTGGGTTAGGAAAGCAACAGAGGTGCTACACTTAGCAGAATGCTTAAAATAAGAGAGGAGATTCTTAAGTTCTGGGATGTATCTTCTGAGCACAGATATACTATGATGGAAAAAATCCTTATAAATTTTATTTTACTACATCCCAGATTATTCACAAATAAGTCCATAAAAGGTGAAAAGAAAACCAGAAACTATCTTCCCTGAAACTTGATAAATCAAATCTGCTTCCAACTAAAAGAGTACGAAAAAATGAGATAAAAATAGAAAAGTCATAAATGACTCTTCATGCCACAAATCACAGTAGAAATGATGGAACTATTTTGTCAGATAGACAAGAGATACACACTCGTCTGTCTGTCTGTCTCTCCTCAAAGAAGTTCCTTACCCTGCAGATGTCTACAAGGAAATTCTCAAACAATTTCCACATGTGATTGCTGGTGTAGATCTCCTTCATTTCGACTTCAGTATCCACATAGCAGTGATTCAGAAAGTTAATATATGCTATTTTAACCTGTAAGGAAGAAAGATGGCTTTTATACACCTAGATACATGTGGAATTAATTAACTGCATCATTCAAAGTGAAAAAGCACAGGTCAAGATGGTCAACCCATTTGTCTATGAGCTTTGATTTCTGTGATTTATTAATGCATCAAGTTTATAATTAAGCAAATAAGTATTCTTATGATCTCAAGGTAAAGCACATTTCCAAAACTCTGACCATAGGAGAAAATCAAGTGTACCTATAGCAAAGTTAAGAATTTAACAGCCAGGCATGGTAGCACATACCTGTAAACTCAGCATTTGGGAGGTTGAGGCAAGAGGATTGCCATGAGTTTGAGGCCAGCCTGGATTACATAGTAAATTTAATGCCAGCCTGAGCTACATAGCAAGATGCTATGTCAAAAAGCCATTACTACCCCCACAAGAAACTAAACCAATTTCTCTTCATGAGAAAGTACTATTAAAAGAGTTTAATGGCAAAAGATCAGAGATGAGATGTTTTCACTTCCTATCTCCAATTTAAACTTCCCTATAAGGTCAACATTGAACCTAATCTTTGAAATCGATTAGTTCTCATCCAATTTGGTTTGTGATCAGAATCATGCAAAGGATTAAATTCATGAATTGATGTACAATTACATCATTCCTTTCTGATCCCTAACAGAAAAGCAAATTAAAACTGTTGAAAGGTATCACATGTATGAGAATCTCAAATTATAATAACCTATTGTGCTGGAAAGTCTGCAAAAAATAATCTCATTTTTTTCTATAATTATTATCTCATCATGTCATAAGTTAACTCTCACTGCAGACAATTATAGTTTATAGATACAATGAAACTTTGTATAACTCTAAGAAAGAGCTCTGAACTATATGGACTGATTTCAGAAGAAGTTTCATACAGGGGAGCATACACAGAAGGTATAGATATTAAAGAAGTTCCTTCTTTTGGAGGAGATGAAATTTACACAGTATATGTTAATATGCAAAACACTAGAAAGATACAACAAGAACATAATAATTATTTTGTGATGGATACACAGATCAGACTGGAAGATTTCATATTTTATCTTTTCAGTCTTTGATATTTGAACTTTTCAAAACATTAAGTTTGCAAAGAGATCTAAAAACACTGTAGTATGCATTTAATATGTACTATATATATATATGCTCTACATAGTTTATTTAAATATAAACTAAATATATATTTTTAACTACACAAGAAGAAAGTATATATTGTGTAGTCCAATTTTTTTGTTACTAATATATGTGAATGGAAAAAAAAAGACTAAAAAAGTTTAACTTCAAAATTTAATAAGTTCTCTTGATGAATGGTGGGATATAGGTTATTTCTATTTTCCTATTGGTTACATGTAGTTCCTCTTTTTCTGGAGATAGGGTTTCTCTATATAGTTTAGGTTAATTTTAAACTCACTATGTAAGCCAACTTGGCCTCAAATTCCAGGTAATCCTCCTGCCTCGGCCTCTGAGTGCTGGGACTACAGGGGTATGCCACCATACCTGGCTTCTAAATTTTTTATAATAGGCATTATTTCTGTAATAGTTTTTGTTTTAAAGAACTTACAGTGTGTTCTACTCATATGATCTGTCTCTAAACCAACTCATAACCATATTTTTGAGAAGTCATTTAGGTCACATGCTCTTTGTTTAGTAAATTGAATCAGTCCCACAGAACTGAAGCCTATTTCTCTGCTTTTCTTAAGGAAGGAGAAAAACACCAATGCCCCAGCCACGTCTCTTTCACATAAAATCCATGCTTAAGAAAATGCTGCTCTAGCAAAACAAACCCCTCCTGAAAAGGAGCAGCAGTTCTCCAAGTCTAGAGGGCTCACCACGGCAGGCCACCATGGTGCCTCCTTCACAGCCACAGCCTCACAGACTGCAGGGACACAGGCGAGAAGAGCACACCCAGCACCAGGCCCATTTACCTCAGGGATGCAGTCCTCATGGGTGACCACGCGGACAATGTCATCCAGCGGGAGCAGAGAGTTGCACTTGATCTCCGTATAGACGTTCTTGCCCTCAGTACACACGGCTAAGAGCTCCACCAGGTGGATGTGGTACATGAGAGGGCTGTTCTCGTCCATCCGGTCCCGCTCTGACCGCATCATTTGGATGAGTGTCTGGAAAGAGGCTCTATCATTGTAGAACACAAGGACATCTTCTCCTGAATTCACCAGCTACAGAAAGAGCAGAGCATATTTATATCACAAGCCAGCAGGTATGGGACCACCTTACAATATTCTCTTTGCAAAGAGAGAGAGCCTCTTTGGATTCCCCTCCCCAAATCAGTCTAATGTACATGACTAAGCTTATCTGGATTTCATTCATTTACAATTTACCAATTCTAACTTTTCAGCAGCATCATTTTAATGCATGAAAATAGAAATACTACAGTGAGCCTGAAAAACTATTAGAGCACTTACAAGGTCTGCAATACCAGTATTTACATATCAAGTGAAAACATGCATTGAAAGCTTGCACTTGCATTTCCTAACTTAATAACCGGGCTTGGATTTTTCTACTTTAAATGCTTCTACTGTCCGGTTATGTTTTATAAAGTACCCAATTACAAGCTTTTCATTCAATCTTCTTAAAATGGTATTTTTTTACAAGTCTTATCTCTTTAGCCACAAATTACCCACTTCCAATTAAGATATGCTTTATACTTCAATACTCATCAAGATATCAGTGCATTCCTATTCATAACTTATCCCCTAGGATATGACTGCTCATAAATCTATATAATGAGGGATCAATTTCAGCACATGAGATATAAAACATTCCAAAAGTTTTGGCACAGAACTTAAAATAATATAGCCAATATTATTTATTTATTAACAACTAGCATTTAGCAGCTCTAGTTATGTACCAGATACCAGATAAATTCGTTAGATAGATTGCCATCTCTCATGGTATCTTGGTTTCTTCATACATAGAAATAAGGACATATGGTATCTAATTCAGAGCACGTTCATATATAAGAATTATTACATCTAAGTTGCTGAGAATATTGTCCAGAGAGTGGTAATCTTCCAGTAAATGTTAGCTATTATTTTCACCATTATCTCACTCAATCCACATTTTAAATCCTTAAGTACCACCACACCTTCATGTTATTCAGATGCTCACTAAAAGCTTGAGATGTGTATCAAATCATCCAAGTACATGGCCAGAAAAGCACTATGGTTGGGATTTGTACCTTAGGCCAAGCCAATTATTAATCGCTCTGTCCTATCCTACTGCCAAGATGGGATTATAAACCCAAGTGTTAGGCGAGTTTGATCAGAACTTCATTTTTTAAATGACAGAAGTAGTGAATATATGTAGAACTCATAGTCACATGTTTGGCAAAGGGGGTCTTTCTGGTCAGAGACAATATCCACAAGGAGGTGACTACCCAACAAAAACCAAACAAAGCTAGTTCTCAGTTCCACAGACCAGCTGTTTTACCCATGATTCATCAAGTAAAAACATTTCAAGCAACTGGTTAGGTAAATAAGGAAAAAGTCGTAATTCACATAAAGGTAAGCTGCTGTAGCTTTTGAGTCTCAACTACATTTAGTATTTATTTAGTACACTTATGATTCATTATTCCTCTTGCATTTGTCTTTCAGAAGAATCCAAGACAAGCTTTCTCAGAGTTAACAAATTTAGGGCAATGAAAAAACCAGTGCACATGTGTACTCGCTTGCTCTCTCTCTGTCCCTCTTTCTTTCTCGCAAACACACACACACACACACACACACACACACACACACATTACATTCTGCCCTTCCATATGGCTCCTGAAGAAGGTGCCAGTTCTTATAGATAATACTGAATATAGTTATTTTGAAATTTCTATAGATCACCAGGTAAAAATATATAGAAATATATTATCACCTCAGCCATGACCATATCTTGGCACTTTTTAATAAATTTCCCTTCTGCCTTGACAATTGTCTGCAAGAACTTTATGTACTGGACATTTCGACCATGGGTCTCTATACAGTGGACAAAGTGCTGGACCACTCTCTCATTGATCTCGCTGCAGAGCTGGAAATTGTTCATGAAGATGTGTTGCATTGTTACTGCCTCTAGGATCTGTCATAAGATAAGAACAGGAGCACAGGGAAACAGTGGAAAGTGAAAAAAGAAAAAAAGATGATTAGACTAAAATCATACTCAGAAGGATTGAAACTCCTGAAGATATGCCTCTCATTCTCATCTTTATATCACTTTTTTTTTCTTTGTATTTTAGGGAAGGGTCTACAGGGTATTCAGGGTCTCACTGCTAGATTGGACTCATAGTGATCTGCTTGTTTATAGTGTCTCAAGAGCTGGGGTTACAGATGTGTGCCACTACGCCCCATCTCCACTGCCACCTCAGTGCACCCCCGGGGCAGGACTGGCATGGCAGGCCCAGGATATACGACTTCTTGTTTAGTAAACTTTCTCAGTGATATATAACAAATACAGAGAAAAATAAATAAATCAGGACTAACTGGATAAAAAGACTACAAAATAAATATCAGTAGTCAGATCAAGAAATAAAACAGGCCTTAATACCCCAACCCATAATTTAACTTCTTTCTTACTTGTCCTTGAACTTCATGTCTTTTCTTCACCAATACTGCATACATATGCAACGATCTGTTCACTTGCTGATAGGTACTTGTGTGAATGCTCAGTTTTAATATTTTACCAGTATTACTAATACTTGTACTCTGAACATTTCTGCCTTAATCTTCTGATAAACGTAGTATCTACATGGCTATTTGGTTTATATCCAAGAACACAATTGCTGAGCCACAGGATATAAGTATATGTGGCTTTAGAAGAGACTGTCAAACAGCTTTTAAAAGACAGTTAAGAAATTCTACATTCTATAGTTCAGCTGTTCCACATACTTGTTGAAACACTACGATCAGACTTTTTGAGTCAAATTTTACTGTGAACATCCAAGTCAATTTTGTGTCACCCAATGACTTGTCACATTAAACACCTTACTGCACTTATTGCCTAACTAGGTCTTCTCCATTATGGAATAACAATTCAGATTTCTAGCCCATTGTTATGACTGGGTTACCTTTTCTCTTGTTGACTTTTTTTGAGTGTGTTATATATTCTAAATATGAGTTCTGTGTAGAACACATGCAATACAAATGTCTACCATAATCTGTCCTGTCTTCAGATGTTCTTAATTGTAGCATGCTATGATTAAGAACATCTGAAGAACAGAATTCTAACAGAGTTTAATTTATCAATATTTTCTGTTATAATTAGTGCTCTTTGCATGATGTGCCAGAAAATTTTGCTTACTAAATGGGCATAAACATATTCTTATGTCATCTTCTAGGAGCTTATCTTTTACTTTTTACCTAATGTTACTGAATTTTGGGTTGGGTATAGGTAGGAACTTCAATTATTTTTTTATCTGTTTCGTTTTCTTTCTTTTTTTTTTTTTAAATTTTTTTTTTTGGCACTGAATGTTGTTTCCGAACTTTTGTTTGTTTGTTTATTTATTTATTTATTTATTTATTTTTATGGCCGGCTCAGCGCGCCCCGAGGGCAGGGCTGGTGCAGCATGTGGTGCAGGGGATCGAACCGTGGTCCCTGAAGCCGTCCAAGCTTTCCCAAGCAGGCTCCTTAGACCACTGAGCCATCCCGCCTGGCCCCTCGTTTTCTTTTTCTTAACACAATCAAAAGACAACATTATCCTACAACAAAGTAACCCTTTTTTCTGGAGAGCTCAAGCAGTACTGTGGATAAGTGTGTGTGTGTGTGTGTGTGTGTGTGTGTGTGTACACATGTGCACACACATGCACACACAAAAGCCCTATATAGTATTATTTGCAGAGTCCCAAACTAGACTTTGCAAAAATAAAGAAAAAAAAAACTAGACCTTGCCTCATTATCCATTAATATGTCTTTCAACAAGTTACAGCCATTTTATGAAATAACATTTAGCCACCAAAACAATTAAACAAAATTTATGTATTTTTGGTTTTGCAAAGGCAGCCATAATGCATTATATGGAAAAAATCAAAATGCAAGACAATGTGTAAAGGATGTCATTATTTTTAAGTAAAAATATGATAAACATTTTATACATTTAAATGTGTATTTAACAAACTAAAATGTAACATAGTAGTTTTATGTGGCTATATTGTGTAGTTGGCTGCATACTAAGACCTAGTACTTCTTTATCACTAACTCTATTACACTAAAGGATATTAAGAAAAAACAAAGATATATCTTCTTTTCCCCCTACTACTTTCTTGCCCCATCCATCTTATTCCTCATAATATGGGGAGTATTTATGTCCTGCTGACAGCTGGTCACAACGTTCCTCTTTGGAATGAAGGCTGCATTACAACAAGTTCTAGAAACCACAATAGTAAAAAGAACGAACTGTTCCCTGCCCTCCTCCCTTCCAGGTTTACACACAAGCTTCAAATCTTACCCCTGGGTTGAGAAACAGGTTTATGTGCTTATGCAGCAAAGCTTGATTCTGCTGGTTGCCTGCACAGAAATTCTGCAAAAATTCATGAGCCAGCCTCATAATTTCCTGCATCTTGGTGTCTTCGGCCTGTGTGGGAGGAAAGAAATGAAAGGCACTGATTTGGAAGCCAGGACATCGGCTTCTGCTATATCCCAGCACCTCCTAGGGAGGTGGAATTCAGGAAGCCTGTGCCCCCGGCCTATTGTGGGTAAATACTAAGGCTGTGCACCGTCTGCTCTAAGAACTGAGAGACTTATTTATGTCTCATCTACGAAAATGGACTCTCTTTCATCACCCCTGGGCACAAACAGAAAGACTTCATTCAGGAAAAAGGCAAGAGAATAAAACTTAGGAGAATGTTTCTGGGATTCAACTGTGTAGGAAAGGCTGAAACTTTTGAAGCCCCACTTCTGAGAGCAGGGCTGACAGGTGGGCCGGGATAACTTTCTTCCTGGTGGCAAGTGTGCACATTCGTGCCCGAGGCATACCTTTTCAGGTCTCCAACCTACAGATTGGCACATGAACTTCTAGCAGTTCCTGACAAGGGAGAATGAAAATGTCCCTTAAGTTTCAAATGAAGAAAAGCTGCACTAGCCTTAAATCCTTTCTTTGTCATATTAGGCACGTATTTCAGCCTAAACATTAGCTTTCTCTTTCATGAAATGGGGACAATGTACAATATCTGTTCTGGGTATCCTATAACTTATGTGCTCCCAACCCAAACAACATTATGTAACTCTCATTTCATCTATTACAATCCTTTAATATTTGTAGATTTAAAAGTCCTGTCACTGGATAATTATATCAACCCACTACATCTCTAAATAAATATGTAAGATAGTAAAAACAAAATGAGAATCAAATAATAGCAAATTTTGTAAGGCTTTGGTGGAGGGACCCTTGTACACAATTGGTGGGATGATAAAATAGTACGACCACTAAAAATCAATATGGGGATTCCTTCAAAAACTAAAGCTAGAAATTGAATTTGACCTGGATGTTCCCCACCCACCTACGATCTTCCTAAAAGAGTTAAGGATATCATATGATAATGATAAATGCATACCTAGATCTACAGTTCAATCCATCCATCTACCGATGAATGGATAAAGAAAATAGAGTATTTATACGTGATGGAGTGCTGCCATGCCATAAAGGGGAATAAAACTGACACATTTTAGGAGAAATTAAGAGCAAAATAAAAGGTAGAGAACAGGAAGCAGATCTTTCTCAAATGGGAAGGGGATCAGGACACAGACGAAAGGTGGAGGGAGGACAAAGGGATGAAAGGAAATCAAGAGGTGTCACATACATGAGCCAGTGATATACACAGAATATAAAACATTATATACTACAAACATATACTCACAAAGAAAATGATTTTTTAAAAATGAGAACCCCTAAAACAAATCATTCTTCCTATTTCTTCAGCCCACAAGTCTTCCTAAAGCATCACACATCTATCCCTCATCTCAGAAGCAGGAGAGGGTTGCAGATAAGAACATATGCCTGAAACTGACCATGCTGCTTCCATCCCAGATGGACAACTTCCTAGCCATGTGCTCTGGAGGCTAAGTTACGTAGCCTCTCAATGCCTCTCTTTCCTCATCTCTAAAAAATGGATACTATAAGAGTACACGCTGTACGGTACATGAGAAAATTAATTGAGTCAGTGATTACTCAGTAAATGTTAGCTATCAATTGGCTCTTGTCTAGACTGAGGCCTCTTAAAGGATAAGATAGAAATACTACCTGACTATACCAGGTCAAGGAGTAAAATAAACATAATCAGGTGCTTACATAACTATTTCAAAATGTAACAATGATTCTGAGCAGATATGCTGGACAAAAAGCAGGGAAGGGCTGGATTTTGTCCATATTTGCAGTTTGCCAACTTCTGGCCTAACAAATAAGACTGTGAAAAAATAGCCCACACTTATCAGAAATAGGTAAAAGAAAGAAATCTGAGCTATGGCCTTGAGAACCAAAAACAAGAAAACGACAGAGAACTATTTTTAAATGTATTTTATGGAAAGGAATAAAACAAAATTTCATTACAAAACAGGAGAATGACAATAGTTAATATGTTACTATACTTAAAGTAGTTGCTCAGGGTACAGGATGTAAACATAAGCATTTCTCCAATTGACATTAGCACAAATCTTCCTTTTTAATGAACTAAGAAACCAATAGTATAACTGATGCTTCTTTTCTTCTTTCTCTACTGCCCTTTCACCTTTCACTCATCCATCTGCTTTTTCCTTTTGAACAATTTCTTCCCATTTCACAGTATCTACTGTACAATTTAGAAGTTATTTACTCTTTCAGTTTAACAGAGAACTTTAGCACCAAGTATGAAAAAAAAAAGAATGTTATATCTGTTTCTTATTAATGGAGCAGAAAGTGGCCAACCTAAAATCCAAAAAGCTTGGAGTAGACAGCTACTACCAGCTGACAGCAGTGACCTTAAACTGTCCTGCATGTTTACATTTTTTCTAGTGAAAAACAAATCTTCTGGTGCTTAGAGGCACTCAAGAGTCTTGGGGTTTCAAGTGGATGCTTACAAAGCAAGGAAGCTTCAAAGACATCACATAGCAAGGGGTTACTTGTTGGTCAAATCCCTCCACTACTGTTCTCACCTGCTTGGACGTCTGTGCACATCCAAAAGCCAGCACATGTGTACACACACACCCATGCAAGTATGTGCACGCACTCACACACACACACATACACACACACCTTATTTTGCCTTTGTGACACTCATTCCTAATCTGACCACATGTAGAGTAATAGTATTCTATCATTAATATTGATTAATGATATCAAGAGACCAAGTACGGTCAGCACACTGTCTTCTTACGCTATTATCTTTCAGTACTCAGGAGTGAACCAGGACCCTCAGTTATGGGGTAGGTGACTAAGTTATGTCACCCATCATTTCTTTATATTTTGTCTTGAGACAAGGTTTCACCAAGTCATTAGGTTGCTAAGGCTGAGCTCAAACTTGTGACCATTGTACCTGTTTCCCAGAGTGCTAGCTTCAAGGCGTGCACCCTCTTGCCTAGTTCTAACACACTTTGCACACAGCAAGACAGATGAACTTGGCAGTTCTAATCCAGATGGCAGCCGAAGTTGGGGTGACATGCACACCCATATTAACTGCACATGAGCAGCACATTTGATCTATTAGTGGGATTATACTTGTTACCTGTATCCACTACAAGCCCTGACCCACTGGCTTTGCAGGGTGCCCAAGGGTAAGAAGGTAGCTGCTCTGCAGGATCCAGGATGTAAGGAAATAGGCTCAGACAATAAGCAGAGCAGATCCAATTCTGTAATACAAGCTGTGGCATCCTAAACCTTTCCAGTCCCTATTTCCTGACCTATGGTGGCACTGACAATACCACCACGAACACATGTGTGTGCATGCAGGATTACATGAGCTCAGGCATCTAAAAACTCAGCCGCATGCCAGGCAGCCTGCAAGCACTTGGTGGAAAGCCTTTTCCAGGGTGGGAATTGTTTTCATTAGATAAATTCACTGTAATTTCACCATGAGCACATTGATTATACACGTTCACCGATAATATCCAAGTGTGATGGCTTTGGGGACCGCAGGGGACCTGGCTGACCTCTGGGAGTAGCAGTCTTGGGCCAGGAAACTCACCTTCTCATATGGAATCTGTAGCAGCTCCAGCACCACAGCATGTGCACCCATGTTCCGAAGCAGTCTCTGCTGCTGCTTACGGCTCTTCCTCACAGAAGCACTCTCTTGGACACACAGTTTGCTAAGGCGAATCAAAATCTGGGAGGGAGAGGGGAAAAAAGCTCAAAATACTAAGCACTATATTTGGAAAAAGAATGCAATATGAAGGAGGAAAGGGAATTTCAGTGCATTTAATACCTATGCATTCACCTATAATTCCAGCACTCCAGAGACTGAGGCAAAAAGGGCACCACAAGTTCAAGGCCAGCCTGCATGACACAGAGTCCTGGGCCAGCATAAACTACATAGCAAGGCCCTCTCTCAAAAACAAAACAAAAACTGGGATTAAAAAAAAAAAAAAACACTAAGCATTAAATGCATTAAAAGCATGAACATGCCTTCCTTATGTAGCATCTCTATCCACTGAAGTAAGTAAATCCATGGAAGACTGACTTCCAGAATAAGCAGGGTCTGGCTTGAACAGCAAGTAGAGCCATTTCAGTTAGATCCCTTACAATGGTTTGACCTAGCATCAACTCCCAAGACCTTGGCAAGAGTTTGCTCTGGAGTACAAAAAAAAAAAAAAAAAAAAAAAAGACACACACACTAGGCTCCCAACCTTGCAACTCTATGCAAAGATTTGTAAAGCATAGTTCTCACTGGTAGAGGCTATGGGCAGTCACTGAGACAAACCCTCAATACCTGTATCAGCTGATCCTTTATTCTATTGCAAAGCCTCAGAAATATGTGATACCTATCAAAGCACTGCACATATGGTGAGGGACTGGGGACTGAGGACATAGAAACTGTAAGTGGCCAAGTGGGGTTTCAAATTTAGATCTGATGCTAAAAGGCATGAACTCAACCTATGAGCTCTACTTTATTTCTTATTTTTATTATTATTTCTTTTTTTTTTTTTTGTCTTTTTGAGACAGGGTCTCGCTATGCAGTTGAGGCTGGCCTTGAGCTCACTTTTGTAGCCCAGGCTGGTCTCGAACTTGCACCAATCCTCCTGCCTCAGCCTCCTGAGTGCTGGGATTACAGGCGTACACCACCACGCCCGGCTTATGAGCTCTACTTTATCCCTGTTATATTGTACATGATGAAAAAGGCCAAACTGTTTGTGCCTTCAATTTGAATATGATTAACTAAAGCTATTTAGAAAATTAGTAAAGGAAGGAATGTCTATGTGTGCTTACCTCTTTTACCACTCTGTAGTTGTAGCTGCTGGTGCTTTCATGCTTTTGTGACTTGTTATTCCCTTCCTAAGGAACAAAAGTAACACAACTATGGTTTGTACAACTTGTGGGCAACTGCTGGACTGCTGGAGTGAGTATTACCCCACTACTGCTTTTACCAGTGATGATGCATCTGTGCCCACAGCATCATCTTATACTCAGCTACTTTGGAAGAGGAGAACAGGTTTATTCCCAAGGGGCTCAGTAAGGGAAACCTGGTGATCACTTACTGCACAATGAAGTCTCATCTACATGGTGCAAGGGCTGAAAGTTTACTTTGTAGCTTACTTCCTAGAACTATAGTGGCTACTTTGCCTACTTGACAAGCAGATCTCTTAATAAAGCCCATCTTCTTTTCCGCTTTTATTTATCTAAAAACAGAATGCTTCTTTGTTTGAAGAGACACAGCTTTCTACTTCAGTAGCCTGACTTGTGTCCCACTCACCTCAGTTTTCTTATGCTCATTTTCACCAGATGCACCATCTGTGATCTCATCAGGGCCCTGTCCTTTATAAACCCAGAGCTCTGACTTTTCCACGATGGACCGCAGTTGATCTAAGTCTTGTTTGATCTGTTTGTAGTTATCCACATCTTGGCTAGTAACCAGTAGTTGAACCTTAATGAACAAAATCCATTAGAAGCACATAGCAAATTCTCAGATAGACAACACACACACTGGCCCTAGGGGCTACCTGTTTGAAGGCCTGGAGGACCTCCTGCCTCTGACTGAAGTGCCGAAAGAGGAGCTGCAGGGCCCCTGACACCAGGGGTGGGTAATCATGCATTGTCAGATGGAGCAGAACACGGAGGAAGGTTCTACCACCATGATCATCCAAGTCCAGTGGAGTGTTCTCCTCACTGTAGAGGCCAGAGTGGAGGGACCAAGTGAGCAACAGGCACCTCACTCACTCACTCACTCACTCACTCACTCACCAGGGCCCAGGCATTTCTAATATTCTCTTCCATCTTACATGACTTCACATCTCATCAGCTCCCTTCACAACGCAATCCTGCTTTCTCTTCAACTACACTGGCTAAGATGGAAGGCGCAAGTAGGATGCTATCATTGCCAAATTTCAAGCTGAAGAAGTCCTTTCCCTCCCAACTAATACATCTGGTATTACAATTGGATCCTGAGACAGAGATTTAAAAAGATGTTTCTTCTAAGTTATCATTTTAAGATGCTGTAATTCAAAGCTTGTCAAATTATCTGTAGTGAAAGACCAGACTGTTAAATTTCTAATATATAGCCATTAGGTATCTTGGCTTGAACAAAGTTCATTGATCATGCACTGAGATGGCACCGCAGGGTCAAGTGGCTGTAACAGGGCCTGGCTCACACTGTTCTATATTTACTCTGTGTGGCTGGCAAAGTGTTCAATGGACCCTGCTTTGAATAGTGTTGACATGAAGCAATTAAACTCATGATGTTCTTCAAAGTGGGATTAATCAACCCAGCATCAGGGTTTCTCTCAATACCTATAACCAGCCTTTTAAATAATCAAAAAATCAATGGGCATATCCAGTATCAAAGAGCCTAGTGGACACTACTAGTAAATTGATATATCAGCATCTCTGTTCTGTTTACAATCAAATGCATGACAAAGAGACCTTCATGGCTAACAAAAAAGCAGAATGGGGACTGAATATAGGAATGCTACCCGTCTTCATGCTATACCCAGAGGTGGGAAGAAGGCTCACTGCTGCTGAGCAGGAGAACATGGCTGTGAGCTGGGCTGTCTCATAGCATATGCAAGTGATGTCATGCTGAACTCAAAGTACTCATAAATTTCAGAAAAATATTTCCTACCACAGTAAATGTACTAGCAACAAACACATCATTCATTCAAGTCTCACAAGTTTTACATAAAGTATTACTGCTAACACTGATGACCCCCACAAACTGGCCTCTGGTAGTGTTCCCATCCTTATGCAGTCCCCTTTGACAGTGACACTAGGCTTGGCCATGGCATTGCTTTGAGCCATAGGACATCAGCAAGCACAGCACAAGCAGAGTGGTGATTGCCATCTGCACAGTAGTGGCTTGTCCTCTTGGGCTACGTCCTCTTACAGCCACTAGGCAGTAAAAAAGCACAAACTATCCATGTGGAGAGCCCAACCTCACATGTACCCATGCCTAGGTGCCAGCTCTGTGAGTCAACTCCGGTGCATCAGCCCCAGTTACTACTTCACTACAGCTGCATGACAAATCACCCAGCTTAGTCCCAGTTAATCTGTAGAACTGTGAGCGATAAGGTGGTTGTCTCTTAATCTTCATAGTTTTTGAGGTAGGATGTTGAGCAGTTGGAAATGAACAAATCAAGTGTGTTGATTATAAAAACTGAGTGCATGGAGTATTCTAAATTTAAGCCATAAGCCGGGTGTGGTGGCACACGCCTATAATCCCAGCACTCGGGAGGCTGAGGCAGGAGAATCAGTGTGAGTTTGAGACCAGCCTGGGCTACAAAAGTGAGCTCAAGGCCAGCCTGAACTGCATAGTGAGACCCTGTGTCAAAAAGACAAAAAAAAAAAAAATAAATAAAATAAATAAATAAATAAATAAATAAATAAATTTAAGCCATATGAGTCCACAATAGAAGTAAGAATAATGTTTTAAGTCAAAGTTGAGCAAATGATATTTTAAAGAGGAGCTCACTGTAGTGACAACTGAAGAATAGATTGTGTTATCTTTACTGTGTAGACTGTAAAGAGTTCAGGAATAAAACTACAGTTTTGCTAGAGGAAACACATGTTAGTATCCTCCTCACTTGGAGTCCCATTTCTAATTTTTCTTCTGAATCTATTTCTTCACCATTTAAAAGTATTCTTATAATGTATGCATTTAGGACATCTCCTTAAATCCTTTTGGTTCAAGGTATCTATCTCTTTTTTTTTTTCAGATTTTTTAAAAAAATCTTTATTTATTTGGTACAGGGTCTTGCTGTGAAGCTCTGTAGTGAGCTTCCTGTCTCAGTGCTAAGATTACAAGCATGTATCACCACGCCCAGTTTTGGTGGCTGGCTCAGTGCCCAGGGCTGGCATAGCATGCAGTAGTGGGGATCAAATCTGGGTCTTTGTATTTACCAGGAAGGTGCTTAGACGGCTAGCTAGATATGCTTGCTTGCTCACTCACGCTCGCTCTCTTGCTCTCTCTCTCTTTCCCCCCTTCCGTCTGTCTGTCCCTCTCCCTCTCTCTCTCTCTCCCTTTCCCTTTTCATCTGTCTCTCTTTCCCTCTCTCTCTCTCCTTCTCTTTTTTCTCTTTTTCCCTTCCTCCTTTTCTCCCTGCTTCCCTCTCCCCTCCCCACTTATGATAACTGTGACTTGAATACTTAGTGCTCTAAAAAGAGCAATAAAACACATGAGCATAAAGACTAGTTACTAGTATAATCAAGGAAAAGCCCTTGAGAGTTATAGAAGCTGCCACACACTATAGTTGTATACAAAATTGTAACTGAAAATATACTTTCCTTCCCCCAAAGATGCCTTCTGCCTGCTCTTCAATATGTTCAAAGTCAAGAGCACCTGGAAGAGAAGACAACAGAATTTTAGATGCAGCAGTCTCAACACACACTGTTGGTAAACTTACCTCAAGTTTTACAGCGGCAAAGTTGTTGGGGTAAGCGCTAAACCTTCCAAAATCACGTACTTCAGAGGTAAGGTGCCAGGCTAACCCACATGACAATGTCCACCCTTCCCCCCTCATTCCTGTCATTTTCCTCCTTCCTAAAGAAGAGTGATGACTTCATTATAAGAATACTTGGGGCTCAGTAGGGGTATTACTTCTATTACTACCTTTTCCTTTCCCTACATTTTCCTGGGTTGGCAAAAACTAACATGATGTAATAAGATTTCGTAGTGAGTTTTTATTATTGTGTTTATTTTCTGAGTACTTGATAGATAACCTGAACACCAGCAACCTCTACTGTCTTACATCTCCAAGATAGCAGGAAATAAGAACTAGCCCTGAAGCAATGTGGGTCCCGTCCTTCATTTTCTTGCCCCAAAGGATTATGTCCCAAGATCTTTTCTTTAAAATACAGTCCTTCTTAAAAAAAAGCTTGCATTCTATTCTTTTTCTAGATGATACTGTTTGGGCCCCAGTTTTTGTTATACCCAGGTCTCATTATACGGCTGGAATTGCATTGTAGAATAACTAACCTGGTACATTACTTGGCCCTTCTTGGCTGCTGTTTCCAGAAGATGTTTCTGAAGTCTGGGAATTGCTTTCATCAAACTCTCGCTTAAATATACACAGGAGGCAGGAGATCCTATAATCCAACCTCACATTCAAAATAAACTAAAGATTCAAGTGGAAATGGAAACAGATTGGTTACATTAACATACCACCTTTAACACTTTGCCAAGCCACTGCAGTCTGGCTGGGCCTGGTATCAGCTGTGTCAATTACCTTAAGCACTAAAGGAGCCAAATATTTAGCTTAAATTTCAACTGTTGTTTTAACAACACCAAACTTCCCGAGGTCCTACCAAGTCTGCCCACAGCTCCTAGCTAATAGTATAAACTTCAGCTTCCTGACAATTAATTTAACAATTGGAACACTAAATCATTCATTCCCTGCTCTGTTCTCCAGAAAATACAACTTCATCTTAGCAAAAACTAAAAGTCAATTCTGGGTAGAACACTGAGAAGAATAAAGGTGCTGCTCTGAACCTCAGATAATTTCTTTTTTACTACTGAATTAGGTTGATTTGAATTTCCAAGTTTCTGATATTTTCTCTAATCAGATACACACTCATGTGCTCCTTTTTTGACTTGCTATATTGCCCTACCCTCTACTCCAGCAGTCATTTTTCTCATGATTATTACTAGAACCAAAAAGATAGATCAACCAGTTGACATCTATTTAAATATCTTATTGGTATCTCTGCTTAGCCCCTCTTAGCTCTTTTGCCTCTGCTTAGCCCATTTGGCAACCTTGCCCAATCTCACAGATATCGCTCCATGAGACAGATGTTCGGGTTTCTCCCAGGTTCTCTCCAACTGACTGTTGTACATCCCACTTAGTATCCTCCCAAAGCCTCGATCTCAGTATTATACAAAATTCAAAGTTACTGACAGTTACTTCAGGTATTAATTTGAACAGGCTAAAGATACCCAGAGAACTGAAAAGTGGAGCAAATACATGCAACTCTTTCAGTGAATATAAAGATGCACAGAGAAATTGAAAGATGGGCAGAGAGCAATTGCTGGTAACAGGAAAGTTTCATTTGTGATACATATATATATATATATATATATATATATATATATATATATATATATATATACACATACATATATCCTTTTGAAATTATAGCAAGCTCTCATGGCAGATGGAAATAATCATGTTGACAGGCAGAACTTGCTAACATAGTAGTGAGAATGATTTTACTTGTAAAGTCCATGGGACTCAGACTCTAGGGAAGGGTCATTTGCTCCTTAATGAGAACCCTTTGGTCAGATACTATAGGGTAAGAGTACTGTTATGGTTTATGTATAGTTGACCTGAAGGATGCAGGGTTGGTGGTTCCTACCATATCTCCATTTAATTCTCCCATTTGGCCTGTGCAGAAGATGGATGGGTCTTGGAGAATGATGGTAGATTATCACTGCTAGCTCCCCAGGGCTCACAGGGACTTGATGCAGAATTGGTCTTAAAAAGTATTTGCAGAATAAATGAATGAATGGGAGATAGAGGAAGGGAGGAATAGTTTGCAAATTATTGAGTTAAGTTATAAATAGTAAGCAGATAAGTCAACTGCATGGAGCATGATGAACAAACTCTAAGTAAAGACTGGATGTCATAAGCACAGATGAGGAGGCAAAGATAATGGAAAGCCAAAATGAGTTCAGGAGGTCCTGCATCACTGGAAGGACAAGGGGCGACAAACCAGAAGATGAGAGTGGAGGGATTAAAAAGACCCAGTCCATAAATGATATGAAAGGATAAACTACATTTCTATTTTATTTACAGAGAGCCTTGAGCTTCACCAAACAGAAGAAAGCTGCACAGTCCACCGAGGTACCCTCCCTGCATCCTGCCCCATACCTGGAGTATTTCAATGATCTTCAACTTGGTGTCCATGACCATGATGTCCTCTTTCTCAGGCTCCACCTGCTTCACATTCCCTTCAGGAGCAGCAGCCATAGGAGTCATGGGCAAAAAGCCTCCTCCCCGGAGCACCACTTGGGTCATCAGTTCTCCAACTCCATGGATAGACCTCATGACATTACTGCCTGAAAGGGCAAGGACAGACAAACGTCATGACATCTGTGGAGAGTACCGTGACATGTAGGGGCATGAGATCTTTGAGATATATTATTTAACAACATATTCTTAGGACTTGAGGGAACTGAACAAAGTTTTCCATAAAGAAAAGACTGCTGAGAGTTGTGGAAGAAACGTGGGCTTTGACATCCTCAAGGAAGTACATTAATTCACCTGTCCACTTTACTAATCCTCAACTATGAGCTTTTATTTTATACAAAACTGGAAGGTAAGTATTCTTTATTTTATTTATTTTTCATGTCTTTGACACAGGGTCTCACTGCGCAGCTCAGACTCATAGTGATCCTGTTCTCAGCTACTCTAGTGCTGGGATCATAGGCATGCACCACCACACCCAGTTAAAGGATAACTACTAACAAGACACAGATCGCAGGGTTGCTAGCAAAAGTGTCGCTATGGCATATATTACACTGCAGTACTTTTCAGGCTGCTTCACTACATTTAAGCGAGAAAAGCTCAACAAGAGGATTTAATAAATGCGAAAAATGATGCAGCATTGAACTTAGCAAACTATGAAAGATGAGTCAATATAGCTTTTCTATTCTCTTCTAGCTAGAGTAAACAATACGTGAGACCTACCGTATGCTTATTCTGACACTAAAGCAGGTAGAAATAAATATATAAAAGTAGATATTCACATTCACAAAGAATTCACAAAGTAGAAAGAAATACCAAGATGTACGTCTGGACATTATTTTAACATCTACATATATGACTATTATCCAGGGCCTTGTAAATATTAAAGGCCATGATAGGGCATATATTTTTGACAGTCAAACATTTAAGTGCTAGGTCACATTAAAACTGTGCCTTGAAATATGCACATAGATTCAGACACACATGAAGAAGACAGCCAAATGTTAGCAGCCACTGACTTGCAGTCATGGATAATGAGGGTCCACAGACCTGTTCTTCCAGCTTTTCTTTATATTTTAAAATGTTCACAATGAAGACATGGGAAAGAATGGACAAGGCAAGACAAAGCACCATACAATGAGGCACTACAGGAACGAAACAGGGAAGGCTGCGAGGGCATCTCTCAGATGTATGGGTGCCATCAGATACTCACTCTTCAGCTTCTCCTCATCATTGTTACCTTTATGCTCTTCTTCCTTTGCCATCTTGCTAATGGGGAAGATTGTTGTCACATGTACACAGTCTAGTATAGCCAGAAGGATCTTGGTTAATCGTAGAAGGTCAGAGAAGTTGTAGAAACCAAAGTATATGAGATTCCTAGCCAAATTTACAACCTATTATGTTTAAAAAGAAAGAAGAGGATACTAAATAAATGGCATCCTTCTGTTCCAATTGATGTTGACTTGTTATCACATTTGAAAATTTCACCCTCTTTGTAATGAGAAGGGATGCACTTGGCTTACAATTTTTGGTAACACTCCTTTAGGGTTCAGTTTTGTTTGAGACAGGGTCTTGTTATGTAGCTGAATACTGGCCCTGAGCTCACTATGTAGTCTAAGGTGACCTTGAACTTATGTCAATCCTCCTTGTCTCAGCCTCTTGAGTGCTGGGATTATAGGTGTATGCCACCAAACCTGATATATTTGATTTTGTTTTATGAGAAGGAAAAATAAGAAATGAAAACATGCAAAGCTCCTCTGTAAAGCTCTTCATCCACTTTGATGACTAGCTAGCAAAAACTGGATTAATCACTAGGTATTCACCACTTCCCAAGGGTAAACCTTGGCCAGCCAAGTAATATCCACAACACAGATAGCAACTGCACAGCATGAGAAAGGAGTCACAGAAAAAATAGTCAGGATTTATGATCCTCAAATGACTAATCTATGGACAATCCCATGGACATCCTGTTTCTCTCCTGTCACTTTTAATATAAAGTACAGAACAAATGTAACGTTAACGTTCTATCACTTTATATTATTAAATTTACTTTGCATATTTCTTACAAGAGCCTGACTACTATTAGACCAAGTGAATGGTATCAGTTCTATTTTATGTAGGAACAAAACTAAATCGAATTCATTTTCAGAATCACAAAACTGGAGCATAATGATAAACATCACCACATCTAAAATATTTCCTGTTTACCCCATTGAAAAATGACCACCAGGAAAAAGATTAAAAACACATATCATTTCATCACGCCTTACCTCAAATGTAAGCTTGTTTTTCTCCTTATCAGAAAAAGGAAACCTCTGACACACCACATCTCTTAAATACTCCTCCACAAATTCCATGGTCTGAGCAAACCTCTCCTTAATTTCATCTTTGGATGCACCGCTACTATCATAGCTGAAAGGAAAAACGAAAGGAGACATAAAATGCCATGTTCTTCGCAAAGAACATAAGTCAATATCATAAAAACATAAGAACATAAGTCAGCACCCTCCAATGCTTCCTATCCCTGGGCCCATCTGTATTTTCTCCCCCTTAGCACATGTCATCATACACATATTTCTTGTTTATTGCCTGCCTTGCCCCACTGGCACAGAGACTGTTTTCTAATGTTCCTTGATCATGGCAGACAGTATACATTCAAATATTCATAGAATGAAAGAGGGCAACAAAGAGAGATACAAAAACACAATCCTACTTTCTTGAGGAGTGAAATATTTGCTAGCCACTCAATTATAAACTTGAAGGAAAAAAACCCCAACTTTCTTTTGAGATTCTACTACACTGTTATGTAGTGGTTCTACTGTTGCACACAAGTCACAGCATGAGGTTTTAAAGTACTGCAAGGTCTTAACTGGGAGAGGGAGACAGACTCACTCATCAATGGCAATCTCGGAGGGGATCTCTGACCACAGGCGGGCATACTTCACAGGAGTAACTTGTTCCTGAGGATCTCGGTCCACATGCATATGAAGCATGAGGCGACAGAACGATGCCCTGAGATCATAGGGCAGGTTCTCATCAGACATGCAGCGGAGAATGAGGTCTACATCCAGCTGGCTTGATATTTCATTGATGGCCAGGTACTGGCGGTCCAGACACATCCTAGCAAAGAGGTTCAGCTGATATCTAGGAAAGAAAAGTGACATGGGGCTCATATTCCAGAAATCATTCAGGGCAAACAGAACCACTGGACAGAATCATCCAGGGAGCCCCAGTGTAGCCATGTGAACTTAAACATCATCATCCCTAAGTAATGTCTATATACCAAACTTTGGCTTTTATATTAAGCAGACAAAAGAAAATCCCATAGTATGCCAGACAGTATAGGTCAACAACCAGTAATGACACATCTATCCATTTGTGTTATAACAAAAATGTCATCACTTTATTGTTTCCTTATCTTTTTAAATCTTTTTCTGTTAATGTATGTTAGCAGTACACAGTGATTAGATTCATCATGGGAAGTTGATACACGTACATAACCCACCTTATTTTTAATCCCCTTTAGCTGTCTAGTTCTGTCTCACTAGTTGTATTTTTATGTAGTATATTAAAGATCATATAGGAAATGTGAAAGATATGATCCTTATCAAATATAATTGGAAATTCTGAGTATCTTTAGGATCTCTTGAATCTTTTTAGGATCACTATGTTATTCTAATTCCTACACACATGAAAAATAGGGGATGTACACGAATGGGTGACTTCTCACTTTTCTCCCTCATCTGATTATAAGTGAACTTTGTCAAGATGAACTTCAACAGCTGAGGCTTTCTCATGAATGTATCTTGAGAGATTCACCAAGCATTGAGAGTACACATACGTACAACATTAGTTAAAAAGTCATGAGCTTTCAAACTTTTAACTTAAAATCTTCATGGTATTATCAATAAGCATCATTTGAAGGCCCCTCAACCTCATTAGAGACCAGTAAAATGTGATTTTAGATATTTTACTTTGCATTCACAAAATGAAAGAAATTTAAAAACATCATCCTATTCAGAGTTAGCAAAGACACATAGAAACAAAAGTTACTATCTACAACTGGTACTCTCAAATCATATACTTTATTGGGATATTTTTTATTTTATTATTATTTCTTATTTTTGTATTTTAGGGAAGGGTCTGCAAGGTATTCAGGGTCTTACTACTAGATCAGACTTGTAGCGATCTGCCTGTTTACAGCCTCCCGAGAGCTGGAATTACAGGCTCACACCACCACTGAGATCGTCTCAGCCTCCCAAGAGCTGGAATTACAGGCTCACACCACCACTGAGATCGTCTCAATTGCCATCTCAGCGTACCCTGGGAATGGGGCCGGTACAGCAGGCCTGGGGATCAAACCTCCAGCCCCTGTGCCTGCTTGCAAGTGCTTTGATCCGTTGAGGTTTTTGGCCAGCCCTCAAATCATGTACTTTAAAACATTCAAGTGAGGACTATTTTGTAACTTTTAAAATATGCACATTTGCCAATGCAGCTCCTAATGTGGAAACTCGCATTTATACAAACTTAAATGACCTAAAAAAGATTATATATGATTTATAGGTGCATATACAAATGCAATAGAATATGTGCACACAAAAAAGTGAAAGGATGAACATCACATATATGAATGAAAAGGAAAAGAGTAGAATACAGGAGGTAAGAAAAGACATTTTAACTGCAAAGTTTTGACCATATTTTCTTAAAAAGAGCTAGAAGTTATTACTTTACTTCCCTTTCCTTTTAAAGGCATGTGCTGCCCCACCACTCCCTGCTTCCCCACCCCCCTTCCCTGCCTATCACTTCAGATGGCAGGGCTAGTAGGCATGGGGACACAAGGGGGACTCTAGTGATATGTGGTGGGCTTGAGTATGGAATTGGAAGTTTAGGGTATGTATCCCTTATTAGAAATGCTTGGGACCAAAGTATCAGATTTTTATGTCTTTTAGCTTTTGAAATATTTGCAATATTTTAGAGACTTTAGAAATATCAAGTATTCCTAATTTTAAAAATTTAAATGCTTCAAAATCTAAATATATATGAGCATCAAGCTGAGGCTCAAACAGTTTCAGATTTCTATTTCGGGTTTTCAGATTAGGGATACTCCACCTGGATTAGTGTAAACTCATGTTTTTATTAATTTGTATGGATTGTATACAGGTAGATAAAAAATACAGATATATGAACACACAGACAGACATTTTTTCTAGCTCTGTCTGTAAAGGTTCTAAAAAAATGGGACTATTGATCTATTTTAGTTAGAGAAGTCAGAGCATAAAGCCAAACTTTATCAAAATCAAAAAGCTACTGGGGCTGGGGAGATAGCTCAGTAGAATAAGCAATTGCCTGGCAAGGGCAAGGTTCTGAGTTCAATCCCTGGTACCTAAAAAACAACAACAACAAAAAAAAACAACTATTAGCTGGGCGTGGTGGCGCATGCCTGTAGTCCCAGCACTTGGGAGGTTGAGACAGGAGGATCGGCATGAGCTTGAGACCAGCCTGGACTAAAAAGTAAGCTCAAGGCCAGCCTGAACTACATATCAAGACCCTGCCTTAAAAAGACAAACAAAATAAAACAACAACAACAACAAACTATTAAGAGGTCTGGATTGGGACTCATGGTCAGACCCCCCAAGTGCTACTCTTAACTGCTGCAATATATATGTTCTGTGCTGCCTGAAGATAAACTATTACCAACAGCAGATACTGCTATCCATAAACGAAGCACTGATGACAACTTATGTTCTAAGCTCAGTGGACACATCTTGTCTTTCTGCGAGCCAACTTTATCAGATGAAATCTTGTGATTCCTGACTGGCTGCGTAATCAGGTAAGCAATGCACTCCTCACAGCTGCTCCTGTGGGACACCTCAAAAAATCTCCCAGCTCACCTGTAGTAGCTGAGAACATCTCGGTCTTCCTTTTGTCCTTCTTTAGCATCCTGTGCCAATTCCCTGACACTCTTACTGCGAATCTCTTTGTTGCTGTCCCTCCAAAACAACCACACCTCCTCCTCATCTTCTCCTGCCTCCAGAGCATTCTCACCAGTAGAAACACCTTCGAATTCAAAACGAGAAAGAACCAACCTAGAAAACACAAACATTATTTTTAGACCTCTTGAGAGTTTTGCATACCTTACGGGACTGTTACTGCCTCCTTTAGGAGAAGGCAGCTGTAGACAGAAACCAGGGGTGCTACTAAATGTCCCACAGTGTACACAAAGAAATTCCCCATGGCAAAGAACTATTCAGCCTCAAATGCTGAAATGCCAAGGCTGAGAAACTGCATTAACTGAAGCCCCAAATTAAGTTATGCACAATAAATAAATAAAAATACTAGCTTGAAGCACAGTCTTTTAAATCCTGCCCATATTGCTGCGCTATACCTTATTAAGAAACTGTTCCTTTAATAAGAATGAATTACTATTTTCATAACTTCTGTGGCCTGATACACAGTTTTTGAATATTATAACTCAAAACTCTTGCCAATATTGAATTAATATTAACACAAACTATCGCAATTATATCTTTCACATTTTTTATATTAAATTCAAATACTTTCAATCCTTAAAATTAAATGATGGGTGCATCCAGTGCTCCCTTGGTGAGTTTGCCTGGTTTTCAAGCTGGTATGTAGAATAAGGTACACTGAGATGTATAGAAGTTCCCACAAAAAAACCAAAACATTCTGTGAAGTAGTACTTGCAAACCAGAGATCAAATGCCTGTCAAGTGAAAAAAACAAAGGAGTTGAGCTGCATATTCCTGAGGACAGACATCTACTACTGTGCTTATCATTCTTCTAAACCCCTCTCTTGCCTTCCATTTTGCATCCCCAGACCCCACTCACTTGGTCTCAATGAGGATGTCTGCATTGGTGGGATTCAGCACCGCTTTACAGATCAGTTCCTGGGTCACTGGGATTGATTTGTTCATGGAGACACAGAGGTCAGAGAGGTAATCTAAGAATCTACCCCAAAACAGAAATAAAACAGTTCTTGTTGAGAAAGCAGAGTTTTAGCTCGTAGATCATGACTCTTCCTAACAGACAAGTCCCACATTGCTTTCATACAAGTCAGGGACAATAGCGGCTTCAGTGTCGATGACTACAGCACCATTAGAAACACAGACACGATGTCAATGAGAGGACAAACAAAAAAGCAGAAGAGTAAATACAGTAGTAGCTCTGGCCATGCAAAAGTGATAAGGTGAAAATGAGAAAGCACAGAAAGCAAGACAGAAGATCATATCAGGTAGAAATGGTGTGCACACGGAGTAAGAAGTGTGGCTGGGCCAGACTCAGATATAGGACGGCACCCTGAAATGCTAACTATCTGTGTTCTGATAGGCACTATTCTTTGGAGAAATTATTTAACCTCACTGTGCCTCAATTTTCTGAAGAAAGAGACACAGCATAAATTCTCAACATTGTTCTGGGGTAAAATGAGATAACTCACTCAAAATGCTTCCTTAGCTCACCACCTAGCATGACCAGGTGCTCAGTTTTATGGCTGGCAATACTTATTTTTATACCAGCCCTATCAAATTCTGCAGTGGAACTGCATATGACATCCATATTATAAATCACTTTACCTCAGATAAACTGGGTCTCAATCAGAAGGGAACAGAAAAGGGAAGAGATAGGAGACAAAGAAGAGGAGGAAGGGCAGGCCGATGTGAATAAGAGTAGAATTTGCTAATGAGAGAGCCACAATGGAATACACATAGAAGCCCTGCAGAGGGCTGAGGCAGGAGGATTGTGAATACCAGGAAAGCTGGGGGACTTAGGGAGAATCTGCCTCAGAATGAAATTAAGCTGGCTGGGGCTGCAACTAGTGTACTCACAGGGCCCTGGTTTGAACACCACATGTGTATACAAAAACATAAAGTATAGTAAAACACTCAAGTAACAACTAAAGGATTTTTAGTTGACCAATTTGGGGGAAGGGCATCCTAATTAATATTCAGAAGCTGCTAATACATGAACGATAACCAACTATGATTATCATTTACTGGGCAGACACTCGAGGTATCTATTTTTATTTAAACTTCACAATGACCTATTTAGCAGATGAAGGAACTCAATCTTAGAAAGAAAGGCATGGATGGCTATCAGATGATAACCATTAAAGCTACAACTGTCTTTGGAGTCTCATTCCAATACTGTATCTTGTTGCTATGCATTTAAAGCCACTGGGACCTGCTAGAGAAAACCTGCCACTGGCAACTCCAAGGAAAGCAAGCCTAGTAAGAAGCACCGTGACCAGCTAGGTCACAGCATCCTGAGTGCACAGACACAGGGCAGGTGTCTCTCACCTCGGCTCCCTGTTCTTTCGCACCAGACTGACAAATGTATCAATTTCTGCCGCAGTGATGTGCTTTTCCAGGAGTTTTCGGTTATTGTGGAGCAGGGCAGTGATGGTGTCTTCAGCCAGCACATCATAGCCAATTTGCTTCTGCATGAAGCCAAACTGCTTTGCTATGTATTCCTTTTTGGAAAAGGAAAAAATAAGCAGAAAAAAAAAAAAAAAAAGACAGTGTGGTTAAAACAAAAATAAAAAATGTACCAATGCTTTTGATAAGGACAACTGCTACAGACTCTGTCACACCATGCATGTATGTACTTATTTCCTTATTTTGGAGACAGAGTCTTGCAATGCAGTTCAGACTGGCCCTGAACTCAAGTAATTCTCCTGCCTCAGCCTCCTGTGTCCTGGGGCTATGTGTATCAACACACCCCGCCAAATGCCTTTATTTTAACCACGGCAAGATATGTTAAGTGTACAGTATAAGTTTTATTCAAATGAGTCACTGTTCAAAAGCTCAAAAGTTTTCATCAGCTGATTGTATTACTAATTAAAGATGGCTCCACTCTGCCATGCTTCTATATGCAGCTGAATAAACATGGATTGAGCCTATGTAGACTTTTGGAACAATGTCATCCCATTTTGTTTTCTTTCCTGGGGTAACAATTCCTTTTCTAAAGTCAATGGGCAGTAGAAAAATGTCAGGAATGCCTAATGCAAGCAGGTGGATTCACAGAATATATGACTCCATCTTTGTTTGCCAAAACCACTCAAGAAGAGTTGTTTCTATTCCAAGATATTTCCTTGCCCTGAAAAGACTGTCAGCTTGTTTAAAGTTCAAAAGGCCCTTGAAACTGATTTTAATTTTTTTTTTCATTAATTCTAAAATATTGGGAGTGCTTCAGGATTAATATGGGAGTCCTCGGCCACTTTTTAGCTAATACTTTGTAAGGATGTATGTTTGGGAATTCATAAGCCTGCTAGAGATATTACTCTGCAAACTACCATAGAATCTGTCAACATGTTCAATTCAGCAGCAGTAAAAGGGATAGGCTTAACTTCCTCATGTACGAAATTACGTTCTGGCACCACTAGGGGCCCTGACATACTGCCATCCAATGAATGCAGACAGGAGCAGAAGATCTCCTCGCACTCTAGCTGGGAGGTGCACTAGTGCATCAGAGGTGGATCTAAAGCAGTGGTGGTGAATGTGTACCACAGAGGCACACAGAATCCTCTCTGTGGTGCAAGCCAGGTTGTCTCACAGGGGAGCATGGCATAGCAGATGTTTAACAGTTGTTTTTTCTAAACTAAAACCTCACCACTCAGATTTGATTGCAGTATTGGTGCTCTGTGACAAATAAGTGGGTTTGAGTTGCAGTTTGGGCACTGAAGTCTCTAGGAGGTTCATCATCACTGATCTAATGCAACCACAGTTACTGCCGTGGTCATAAAGCTAAAGCGCTACTTAAGAGACATGCTGTCTTCCCTGATAACACAATGAAAACCTTTAACTACACAGGAAAGTTTAAAGACTAGAGACTGAAAATTATAATCTTAAAAATAAAAGACTTTTGTACTCAGAGTCAAAGATAGGAAATGACAGGATTCCAGGTTACAACAAGCAACATCTTTTAATCTACTGTGCTGTATACAGTGTAGATTTTCTTAATCTCAGCACAATTACTATTTTCTATGGGATAGATCTCCATTACAGAGAGGTGTCCTACACATCACTAGATATTTTAGGCAGTTCCAACCTCTGCTCCCCTAGACTACAGTAACACTCCCCAGGTATAACACTGCATGGGGTCTCCAGACACTGTCAAATGTCCTTGGGGAACAAAATTACACTTATTTAGAGGCAGTGACGTAGAAACACAATTTTTTTTTTTTCCTTAAAATCTCAAAAGTTGTCTAAACCCTTCTAAAGAATTTGCACTACTTATTTCCTAGGAAGAATACATGTCACATGTGTATTGACATACATAATCTACATATTGTAGAAATAATCACAAAAGATCATAAAACATGAGGCAGAATAAAAGCTATTTTAAATTTACTATCAAAGGTGAAGTCATGAAAGGAGATAGGAAGGAAAGATTCATTATATTTTTTACAAAAGAATATGCCATAAAATGCTCAAATCTCATGCCCAAAAATAAAAATCTCATTCAAAGGTGAACACAGAACAGAAATTCTTGGCAGAAATTCCTCATATCTTTTCTTCTTACTCTAAAAATATTCATATTTGAACACTGTTCATGGGGTACCATACAATATTTGTCCAGTATCTTAAAGATTCTATAATACATATTTTTCTCAGCCTTGCAAACAATCTGTGTTTCCCTTCCAAGAACAAATGTAACACTAAACTTGTTGCTGTCCAGTAAATAAATACATGTGTGGCACAATTACTGCGCACAGCAATGAATGAGCTCTGGGAGCAAGCTAACAATCCAATCCCATCCATGCTTCCTCCCTACCTGGTTCTTCCGGTAATCTTGCTGGGAGTGCCTCAGAACTCGGTAACAGAGCCGGCAGATGTGTCTGAAAGGAGCATGCCGCTGGTCTCCCAGCTCCTCCAACCGAAGCATTGGGCCATCACCGCAGTCTGTAAATGGGGCCTGTAGTAACTTGAAGATCTGTTTGTGAAAACAGTGAAGACTGCCATCATTTGGTGTTGTTAAAGGAATGAAACCTTAGGGATAACTCGGTTACACAGGAAAGTCCCTCCACCCCAGCATACCAGTGGCCTGAAACTTGCTTTCAGCCCACCCACTGAAGCTGGGTACTCACTGACTCAGACCACCTAGGCCTAACTCGTCCTTGGAGACTTGATGGGGCCGTGCTTAAGGCAAAGGGGTAAAGAACAGATTAGAATCAGCAGATTCTAGATTGCATTCACACACCTTTGTTCTTTCAGAAATGGAAAACCAAGTAGAGCAACGTTGGTTCTAAGTACTTAAAATAGAGCTGGGAGGCTTGATGAAGCCAGGTTTCAGAGCTAGAAGTAGAACTGTCAACCTGAGCCATCTGCACAGTTCCCCTAGGTACAGGCTGACTTTGTGAGTTAGGAAGACCTACACCTTCCAGAATAATGTTTTCTGGTCTTTGTAAGAGTTCGTAAAACCATTCTCCTTGCTTCCTAAGATAGTATTCAGTCTCTTTTACAAGAGACTGATGTTTGCTGCACCAACAACAATTTTCGACAAATGTTACAAATGATCTTTCTTTGTGGTGTAATGCTATAGAAACATCCACCATCTTATAAAATCTCAGAACATATTTTCTAGGTGGCCTGATTTTGCTGTGTCCTGGACTGCCAAGCTTAGTAAGATTAAAATAAATGGTATTCTGATACTCATGAGGTCAACTTGATCTTGGTTAATACTTCCTAGCTACACAAATCGTGGCCAAAATAAACAACTTACTCAGTAGGGAAATGCAAAGAACACCTTTCTCACAACGGTGTTATAAAAACGAATGCATATAAGTGCCATAAATACCATGCCCGACCTAAGTGAGTAGTGAGTACTCCTGCTCCCAAATCACGTTATTTTGAATTGCATTTGCAGAAATGAAAATGGGCATTAAAGCAGAGGTCTGGGCTGGCAAGATGGTCCAGTGGTCTAAAGTGCCTGCTTAGGCAACCTCAGGGACCACAGTTCGATCCCTGGCACCATATGCTGTGCCAGCCTCATCCCCAGGGCAGGCTGAGCCGGCCATAATACAAAAAAAAAAAAGCAGAGGTCTAAGTGGGACTCAACACATGAAACGGCTGGATATGATTTATTTCTAGATTTATAATCCTTGCTGAAATATGCATTTTGTCTATCACACTCTAATGGGGGAAAAATTCCCAGATGCCAAATTCCCATGGAGATCTATGTAATAATATGTTTCTTTGAGTGAGAATGATGTGTCAATGTAAGTTCATGAATTTTAACAAATATTTCACTGGTGCAAGACGTTGACAGTGAGGGAACAGAGGTTATAGGAGAACTCTGTACTTGCTCCTTAATTTTGCTGTGAATTTATAACTGGTTTAAAAATCTATTGTCAAGTCTTCCAATGGGAATCATCCAGGTTCCTCTCTAAGGCATGAGATCTTACAAATCTGTTATAAAGTCAGCCACTAAACACATCACAGCTCACTGACCTGCTTGAGAATATTCTGTTCTCTCATCAGCTTCTGCCGTTCTCTGTTGGGCTTGGAAAATACAACTTCAAGCACATCTTGGCCAGAGTTAGTTCCACCAGTGACAAAGTAAACCAAGTCTTCTAGCAGCTTTGTAACCGACCTTAGAAGGGAAGAGGCTGTTAGAAACAGTGCCTGCAGGCCCTGTGAATCAGTTACATGGAAGACCTATTCTTCCCAATAGCTATAAAGTTCACAGCCAAGGTCAATTACCAGAAAGAGGGAAAAACAAATGACAGCCATTAAATTGTACCAAGGGGAATTTTAAACCCTTGATATTTAGTAAAATAATTGCAGGAACAAGTTAACACGGTAACATTACAGACTCTCAAAAATGCAAACACAAACATATCTATTTCTACACAGGCAATGGTACACATGCCTATAATCCCAACATTCTGGAAGGCTGGGGCAGGAGGATCACAAATTCAAGCAGTTTAGTGGGCAACTGAGTGGCTTATCAAGATCCTATCTCAAAATAATACTTAAAAAGAACTGAAGATGTAGCTCAGTGAGAAGACTCTGGGTTCATCCCTACCCCTACCCCAGCATATGCACACATAATTTGTTTCTGGAAAAGAAACAAAACAAAAACCATGAAGCCTCCTACAGATGTTCAGACTACTACCCTCTCAACTGCTGGAAGTCACCATTCTCTCACTACCCAAACGCACAGCAGACAAGGCCTTCTAGGCCTACAGATACAACAGCCTCACCTTCTCTCATTCTGAGTGATAGTACCCTTCTCCAGCTTCCCAGCAATGGAGCCCAGCACCTTGCTGGCATCATTGGCAAAGTCCAGGTCCCGAACCTCAGCAGGAGAAACGGGAACTATGGCAAAGGCTTCCTTATCCTCCTTCACAGGAGAGGTGCCGATCTGAAATTCAAGTTGTCTTTGAAGGATAAACTTGGATGGGGAGAGTAAGATATCAATTGAATATTCCATCTATAGGCTAGTGGGGGAATCCAAAAAACTTAAGAGTTAAAATCGACCTGACACAGGAAAATCTGTGGAAGCACGTACTACAAAATTGTTAACAACTGTTACCTCTGGAAATTGCTATTATAGGGACTGGTGAGTTAGGAAAGGGGCCAACTACTATTGCTTTATAGTTTAATTTGTCTGATGGCACATATAATATTCTTGTAATCAAAGAACATGTTTATTTATAGAGAAAAAGTAAAAAATGGCAATTATTAATTACAAGCAGAGAGGATCATAAAGATAGGCACTTTCTCATTTCAACTTTTCTATATACTTAAAAACATAGAGTAGAAAATCCATTAATTTGACCTATCAGCACATGCACGCACACACACACACACACACACATGAAAGGTAAGCATATTCTTTCTTAGAAGAAAAATTTCAAGGTTGGACACATAGCTCAGTGGCACAAGCTTCTGCCTGAGTTTGCATCTGGGTTCAAAGAAAAAAAATCTCACCTGAGCAGTTATGATTCTGGAGATGGAGAGGAGGGGGGGAAAGAGGTAAAAAGAGCTGGGGCTTGCTGAAAACTTATACTTAAACACATAAAGAAATAAGAAGGGCTGACCAAATAGCTCAGTGGATTAAAGCACCTGCATTCAGGAGCAGGGGCCAGGGGTTTGTCAGGACTGCTGTGCCGGCCCCACCCCTGGGGCATGCTGAAACAGCAACTGAGACTGGGCATGGTGGTGCATGCCTGTAATCCCAGCTCTTGGGAGGCTGTAAACAGACAGATCACTGAGTCTGATCTAGTAGTGAGACCCTCAATACCCTGTAGACTACCCTTCCCAAAAATACAAAAACAAAGAAAAAATGAAATAACAAAAATTGTGTACCTCAAGGCACAAGCAAAAATTCCCTTAGCCAAAGTCATTCTTCAAATACAAAACCAAGTGCTCAAGCACCAGGGTAGAAGCCATGGAACAAAAGACTTGCTATTTCAAAAGCCCATGCTTCCTTCACCATGTCCTTTTAAGAAAATTGTTTCACCAGATTCAAGCATTCAAACTTGCCAAAGCCAGAGAAAGAAAAGAGGAGGAAGAAAAGGAGAAGGGAGTGAAGGATGGAGGGAGGGATTCCCACTGTTCTAAGTATCCTCAAAGGACCCCTTTCATTCAGCAGCACATGACTGAGGGGAGGTAGCTGAGCCGAGGGACATACTTTAAGCATCACAGGCTTTTCTTCTTCCTTGTCAATGGGGATATTTGTGCTGTGGACCCACGTATTAGTGCACAGGTGTCTGAGTCGGACATAGGAGTTCCTGAAGAGAAAAAGAAGAGCTTTAGGAGAAGGAACACTCAGCTTTACTCTGTAGTTGGTCTACAAAATAGACCATCAAAACAGAAATAGCAGAACAGTTCTCTACTACATACAATCGGACAGTATACAATTAAGAGTAAATGGTTCCAGTCCAAGTCACATTCTGATTTATTTACAAAAGAAAAAACAATTCATAATAACTTTGTTCCTTATGATATGCTGTTGTTTCTAAATACCAAATCATATTCTGAATAAATATTGTAGTACAAGCTGAGCATGACAAGAAGTACTTACTGAGGCAATAATACAGAGCTGGAATTTTCATGAGTCAATAAATCAAAAAATGGAATATAAATTCCTATCATTGATCTTATGGCATATATTTTTTTTAAAAAACACATAATGAAGTATAAGATCACAAATTTATTTTTTTGTTTTGAAGCGAGGTTTTACTATGTTGTTCAGGCTGGCCTTATACTCACTATGTAGTCCAGGCTAGCCTCAAACTCATGGTAATCCTCCTGCTTCAGCCTCCTGAGTGCTGAGATAACAGGCATGCACTACCATGTCCAGCAAGATAATTAAATTTTAAAGTAAAAGAAAGATAAACTTTATTATTTAATTAAGATATTAAATCTTCTGTAGAGCAACTCTGGTATCTCTGTATACGTAAATGTGTATCACAAAGCTGAAATAAAAACAGCATCCTGGGAAGCAAAAGTAACATAAAGTATAAGGTTAATAATCCACACACACGAGCACTGATAAAACAATAAGAAAAGCATGAATAATAGAAATGAAAATGAGCAAAAAATGAAACTAGTAACCTAATAAGGACCTTATAAATGACCAATACACATTTGTCATACATTCAATCTTCTTAGCATAAAATTTATACAATTTAAAACAAAATGTCATTTTATTCTATCCAATATCATAAGACTAACAAAACCCAGTATCATAAGAGGTTAAGGAAATAAGTTATGCTTTGCATTGATTTTTTTCCACATTTGTTTATTTAGAATTTCCTACAGGGTCTCACTACACAGCTCAGACTCACAGTGATCCTCCTGTTTTCAACCTCCCCAGCACTGGGATTATGGGCGCAGCCAGGGTGGGGCCAGCACAGCATGTGGTGCAAGGGATCACACCCCAGTCCCTACACTTGCCAAAGCAGGTGCTTAGTCCACTGAGCTATTTTGTTGGTCCTTTGTTTTATTTTACTTTGGTTGTTGGCCTGGTGAATGCTATGTAGGGTCCACCATGGGGTCACGAGTCAGGCTCTGCGCACTGACCATGATTTGGAAGAGGCTATCCGGGAGAAGAGGCTGGCACTTCATGTCAAGCAACATGTTTTTAGTATTTTTGTTTTGTTTTGTTTTTTGTTTTTGTTTTTTTCTGGTACTGGGTACTGAACTCAGGACCTTGTGCTTGCCAGGTAGGCACTTATGCCACTGAGTTATGTCCCCAGCCCCATGTCCTATAACATGTATCTATTCGTTCATCTAGCAACCTTAGTTTTAGTTTTTCAAGAGGAGATGATATCATGGGAGAAAATGTGGCAGAAAGATGTTCAACAAAGCAATGTTTAAACTAATAAAGACTATAAACAGTCTAATGTTCAGTAAAGGACTAGTTAAATATAGCACATACAATAGAATACTGAATCACTACTTAAAATGCTGACAATTGATACTCATTTGCTTAGAAACATAAGCAGAATATATTGTACAGAGATGTATGAGAAATTGCCAAACCAAACTCTTGAAAACAGTTCACAGTTTTGAATGGTTAAATTGGTTTAGCTTTTATTTACTGGTTTATTTTCTACGAGGTTGTAGGCATTTTTGTTTTGGCATGTTTCTACAGTGAACATATCTCCTATTTACAATGTCTCTCAAGGCAAGATTTTTTTTTTTTTTTTTTTTTTTTCAGTACCAGGGATGGAACTCAGGACCTTGTGCTTGCCAGGCAAGCACTTATTCTACTGAGCTATCTTCCAGCCTTATGTTATTTTTTTTTTAAATTTTGCTTTATTTTTTCCCTAACAAAGTAGAAGAAATAATGACATAATTCTTGCATTTAAAGCCTACTGTCACATTAGTGAGATGAGATGAATACATAGCAAGTAATCAGTTGTAACAGCATATGGACATTAAGAAGCACGAAGGTGGGAGACAGGTGTGGAAGATTCAGAGTCAGGAAAGCTTCTTACTAAAACCGGGACTTTCGACTTTGGTGGGACAAGAGCAGAGAGAGGGAAATGGAAGCTACCTATACTGGAGTAATGGCATACTGAGCTTACAATAAAGGGCCAGAGCTGCAGATACCTTCAGTGTATCTTCTGTTCTCTTCAATGTTAACTGCTTTGAGCATTATAGTTAAGACCTAAAGACAGCAGCCCTAGTGATACATAATTGACTAGCATAAATATAAATTAGACGACATGAATAAGCTATATAACAAAGAGATTTGCATTTTGATTGATGACTGGGATTCACTTACCTTATTTTCAAAGCATAATCAAAGCTCAGAGCTTAGCTTTTGGTTGGATGATTAATTTTATAACGTTCTACATAATATTTCATTTAAAACACAAATGGCATTCTATAAATTCCTTTGAACTCCCATTTCCAATCCACAACTCAAATGCTACTATAGCAATCCAAGCACAAACTGGGTGGGTGAGGCGGCACACACCCATAATTCCAGCACTCAGGAGGCTGACGCAGGAGAAACACCACAGATTTGAGGCTAACTGAACTACATCATGAGTCCCAGTCTCCAAAAGCAGAGAAGAAAAAAGATATGTGCAAGAGAGTCACTGAGCTGGATGCTCTCCCAATGTTCATTTAATGATCTGTTTTATGCATATTGCAATTTTATTTTCTTTACTATATTCAGGATTGGCCATTCTTTTGATGCAAATGAATCTTAAACAGCTACTATCACAAAAATGCCTTTGCTCATGAAATTTCACAGATGTTTATATATCTAACCTTATACGTTCTGATTATAAACAAGAAAAATTAAATACAACTGTAAAATGCACAAAAATTAATGCATTATTCTTCAAGTCTTTTGTCATTTCAGATGATCAACCTATGAATGGCCCTGTTTGCTTCTGGCTCTGAGTTTGGTGGCCAAGAGCAAGAATGAATAAAAATACACTGAAGACCCTGAGTAAACACACTGATAGATCATGCCAGACACTTTTTCCACCAGCTGAACATAAGGCGTCCCTCACTTCTTTCTCAATTTAGAATTCGTCTAACTCGGACGCCTGGTCACAAGAAACATTTGCCAGCCAGCAAACAGTAATGGATGGAGAGAATAAAAAACAACGGGCTACAACCAGCCAAGGTCACCTAGCCAGCGGACTTCCTTCCCACCAGAGTGGAGGGATTTCTAATCCTCTGGCCAGCAGAGCCATTCAGCTCTTCACTCCTTCCTTCCCAAAGGAAAAGGTTCATGAAAGAACAGTGCTGATGGAACAGTGCTAGTATTCTAAATCACATGTTTCTTTTCTTTGCCTTTTTTTTCATTTCTTTTCTTTTTTCTTTTCTTTTCTTTTCCTTTCTTCCTTTCTTTTTCAGTACTGGGGATTGAACTCTGGGCCTTGTGTTTACCAGGCAAGTGCATATTCTACTGAGTTATCTCCCCGGCCTCTGTTCTTTTCTACCCTACCAAATTTAAACATTTAACATATAAAAGTGTCATTACCCTGCTTCATGAGATGCCGAGAAAAAAATAATTACTTTCAGAACTGAGGACAAACAAATGGAAAGTCACTTAAATGAAAATGCAGTGAGTGAGGTTCCACACAGACCTGTATCTAGCTAGGCAATAAAGAGGACAGGGAAAAGAGATGTATGAAAAAGCAATATGCTTGACCCTAGTCCACTATGAGAGATCTCAAAATGAGTCAAAGACTTTGGTGTAAGGAGCAAAAACTTTAAAAGTCTTAGAAGAAAACATTACCACAAATATCTGTGAGCTCGGATTGGGAAACTTCAGTGAGAAACCTAAAGCAGATGAATGGATAAAGCAAATGTGATATATATATATATGTATATATATATATATACACACACATATATGTGTGTGTGTATATATATATATATATATATATATATATATATATTCAGCTTTCACTTCAAATAACTAGGATACATCCAAGAAAAATAGACAAGTGGTGGAGAAAAACTGGAACACTTGTATGCTGTTGGTTGGAGTCTAAAATGGGGCATCTACTTTGAGAGTCAAGCCAAGAGTTCCTCAAAGAGTTAAACACACCCATGTGACCCAACAACTCTACTCCTAGGTAGACAGCGAAAAGAAAATATGTGTCCACAAAGAAACATGCACTCAGATATTCACAGCAGCATTATTCATAACAGGCTGACATAGTCATCAACTAATAAATGAATAAATTAGCCATATAGTGAGAGATTACCCCTACAATGGGAAAGTGTGTAAGAAAAAAGTAACAATATATGCTACAAGATGGGAAAATTTTGAAAACAATAGTAAATTAAAGAAACCAGTCACAAAAGGTCCCATAATATGTGATTCCATTTATATGAAATGTTCAGAACAGGCCAATATGCAAAGATCAAAGGTACATTAGTCTGGGGCTGGCAGCAGGGTGTGGGACAATGACAATGAACACTACTGAATATGGAGCTTTCCTTTGTACTGATTAAAATTTTCTAAAATTGATTATGGGGAGAATTTGCCCAACTTTGCTAATCTATTAAAAACTGCTGAACTGAATGCTTTATATATAATTAATTACAATGAATATAAATTACATCTCAGTAAGATTTTATTTCCTGTAGGCACCAAAACAAAGGGTTCCAGACCTAGAGAAGACATAGCTGTGTACACAAGGATTCTCTAGGAGAATGTCTCCCTTTCCTCAGATTCTCAAGCAGTTAGCTACCTGGCCAATTCCTGCTTCTCTGACTGAAAGGCCTTCGTGCCTCTTTCACGTGGGCACCGCCTTACTCTGATCACTGAGAAGGACAGAAACAATACTGAGCACAAGACAAGGTTCTCCTTGAATTTCAAAAGCACCCAGGTGACTACTATTAGTTTTACAGCCCCACTCAGGCTGAGCAGGAGAGTAGTAGTACTGCATATATAAGAAATGAAACACTAATAAATACCCAATGAGCAAGGCCTTTACAGGCAATCTCCAAATGCCAGTGAAACTTCTGCTAGCCAACGCTATGGGTGGAAGAGTTAGGATTACCCAAACAATGGTCTATCCTAGACATTTATGTCTAGGATATCTGACCTATGGTAAGCTGCTTAAATACCACAGGGATATCTGACCTATGGTAAGCTGCTTAAATTCTCTGAGTCTTGGTGTATTTACCTATAAAGGGTGGTTAAGCATCTCACAGGACTTCCTGTAATGATAAAACTATGCAATACAAGTTACATAATTAGTATTGTTTCTAGTATATATTTAGCACTAAGTGTCAGCCATTACTAATAATATTGACTTTGTTAAGAATAGGCTTTTGTCCTAATTAGTTCTTGAAAAAATACATTGTCACACAACAAAACCAAGAGTTATACTAGATAAATGACAAAAGAATATGGATCTAACTTCTCAATACTTTAAATAAAACCTACTGCGTACATGGTGAATTTTAGTTATTGCATTTTCCAAATTTCTCTTCAATTGTTTATTTAATTGACAAAGGGATAACCCAGGTATTTCTGGGTTTGCAAAGACAGACAGACAGACAGACAGACAGAATCACAGAGAAACACTAAGCAGCTATGTGTGCTTAAATGCAGGATAGCACTTTTTATCAAACTATCAAGTACTCCTCAGCCATACAAATATCAGGCTCCATACTGAGCAACTAGCCCAAACACTTTGTTACAGCCTTTATAAAAGCTTAAAGAAAAGGCAATAATGATTTGAATTCCAAGACAAAGGGCCAGACCACAAAGACCTATCCTGATTCTCTTGGGATAAGCAATTTTAAAACCATACCTTGGGACAAGGCTGTCACCTCCACGGAGAGTGGTGGGGTCTAGCTCAAAAATGGAGGAGATGTCATTGCCCTCAGGCACAGAGACCAGGGAGTATACCATCTTTTCTTGGGCATTTCCACGCAACCGACTTCGAGACGCATCCTGATCAGAGTCCACCTAAGGGTGAAAGTCATTGGGTCAAGAATTCTATATGCAAATCTGTCTCTCACCACAATCATTGCACAATCCTCAGGAAGGAAGGAAGAACAATAGTGAATGTCATCAGTTGGCAGACAAAGGACCGATTGTAGAGCAATAGCAAAAGGTGATCATCAGCCTCTGAGCCTAAAATATTACTCTCTACATCTTTACGGTGCAATAAAAATGTTTCATTGATGTGAGCGATAAGAGATGTCCATGGAAAGAGGGCTAACAGTGATAAAGACCTTCACACCGCTACATCCTCCTGCAGTACTGCAGTAGTTGAGGGAGAGGGATGTAGATTGAGGAGACATCCTGTGGAATTGGTTATATATAGCTCTATTAGCTTAAACTGATAGTTGTCTTGTCAACAATATGATACAGCAATTTCCCAGAAAAACAAATAAAATATAATAAACCTGTATCCAAATGTTCATAAGCAGCAATCCCAGTATGGCCAATGTATGATACATACATGATTAAGAAGTCAACCTAGCTCTGAAAAAAGACATGTATAATTAATAAAGAAGGCTACTGACAACAGCACAGGGGGAACGACTTGCTACATGAGGATTTGGATAAGACAGAAGAAAATCTCTTACAGAGAAGGTTGACGAGTATCAAAGGCTTCCCTGGAAAGTCTAAGAGTCTCAGCTCCAAAGCCTTTACGCCTAAAGAGATTTGAGGGGCAGCATTTGCCTGGGGTCCTGTTCTCATACAGGCTTTACAAGTTCTCTAGCTCGGCATGATAGGATCATTTCTAAGGTTTAAGAACCCTACAAGATGACAACACCTGGGCCAGGGAGACAGCTCAGCAATATCAGCAACTGCCTACGAAGCACAAGGTCCTGAGTTCAATTCCTAGTGACCCCCCCCAAAAAAAGATGACAACACAAACGTACATCTACCAGGAGGACCCCACTTGCCTTGTCCCCACCTTGTTTTTTTCTCATGCTGAAGCACTGTCTCCTTTCCAAATAGGAGGCAGACTATCCCAGGAAGACAAAAGAATCAAGAAAAGGGAGTCCAATCAAAGGCAAAGAAGTGAACATAAGAGAATTTAACTTCATGGGACCTGAGATACAGCAGCACAGTTTTAGCAGTTTATCAGTAGCTTCTATCTCTTGTTTTAAAAATAGTCCTTTCAGCTGGCCAAAGAGCTCAGCGGATTAAAGCACCTGCAAATAGGTTCAGGGTCTGGGGTTCACTCCCTAGGCCTGTTAGGCTGACCCTGCCTCTGAGGCATGCTGAGAGGGCAATGACACTGGGCGTGGTGGCACATGCCTGTAATCCCAGCTCTTGGGAGGCTATAAACATGTGGATCACTCTGAGTCCTATCAAGTAGTGAAGACCCTGAACACCTTGTAGATCCTTCCCTAAAAAAATGCAAAAAAAAAAAAAATAGTTCTTTCATCTGGGCATGGTGGTACACACCTGTCATCCCAGCTACCCAGGAGTATGAAGCAGGAGCATCACTTGAGCACAGAGGTTCAAGATCAGACTGAGCACCACAGTGAAACTATCTCAATTTTTTTATACATGCAAAGATTCTTTTGATATTTAAAGTCTCTGTTCTTTGCTCCCATACTTTCTCCCCTAATTAATGATACTACCTAACAAGCCCTCGACTCTTTATTCACTCTGTGCTTTAAGGAACTTAGCTAGACAGAAGACCCCTGCACTCTCGGCTAAGGAGAAAGAACTTAGGAACCTCTCAGGGTGTTCTTTACACCACTTCCAAAATAAGGTCTGACCATATCATAGGTTGAGACACCTGGCTCAGCTCCAGGCTGGTAGTGACACTGCAGAGAGCCTGGCAGATCTAGAGGAAACTTCAACTGCTTGAAGCCATCCTAGCTGGAAAGTTGAGAAAGTGCAATCTCACACTTCAGTGTGCAGTCGTCGTTTGCCACCTAGTGGGAAGGAAGGCACAGTGCAAAATGCCAGCAGAGGACAGCAAGCCTTTGATGCCATTTTTCTCTTTCTGGGATCAAGCAAAGGGACTGAGGGGGCCACTGAATTCACAATGAACACAGCAAAGTAGAGAGGAGGAGGAGGCAAAGCCCACAAGCACTGACTGCCAGTCTCAGGCAACCAGGTCAGCCTTGTTTTCCTCCTCCTCGCTCAAGGTCACTATGTACTATGTATCTGCTAACACGGCAAATGCCAGAGTTCACTCATGCAGGGAGGGCCTGTGAGAAGAGCCCTGTCTCCCGCAGCACCCAAGGCTCACCTGGAGTCCACCTCTCCCTGAAGGAAGCCATGGCTTGCCTAACAGCAGACCTATTCAGTTACCTAGATAACATGGAGAGAGGCCTGTCTCCAAATCACAGAAACAGAGTTCCTTCTCTCAAAAGAATTAGGAAAAAAAAAAAAAAAAAGATAGTGAAAGGAGAAGTTTCAGATGAAAAATAAAAGTGCCTCCTCAGCAGAGTATCCCAGCTGAACACGTAGGAATGCTGTGTAGACAGAGCTCACACTGGATTTCCCTGTGTGCAGACAGAAAGCTGGACTGAGCCAGTGCTTTCCATGCCAGATTAACAGTGGAGGATGAGCTTGCCAAGAGCCTCCCAGGTGAGGGGGACAGGATGCAAAGGAGGAAGCAAGTCTTGGGGACTCCCTCAAGAAGCAAAGAGGGGAGAAGCACCCAGCAACCCACAGACTCACAGCTACAACTCCCCTGAGTTTCTGTCAAAGTCAACACTCTGCAAAGAAAACTAAGTTAACTACTAGTGCAGAAGGCACAGCACTTTTCACAATTACATTTTTAATATCTCCACCACAACTGCATCTATTAATGTGCAAAGTCCACCAAATTGTTCTTAATATTGACAGAAAAAGAAATATCCCCAAATCACCTACCACTGAGATTACCACATGGGCATCCATGCCAAATATGGCAGCAGCTATCTGCATATTGGTTTGTTTGTTTGGTTTATTTTTGAATCCTAGATCAGAATCAAGCACTCCACAAGAGAACTGTTTCATTGATTTCTATGTAAAAAGAAAACAAAACACCTTTTTCAATACACACTGTAGACACCTAAACCGCAAGTGTCTACATATCAGCAGGACTTGGCAACAGTCCTCCAGTGACAAACCCAAGAGTTCTCCAATGACAAACCCATCCTGCATGACAATTCCAAATCCCACTGTACCCCAAAGCCCACTTATGATTTTATAGAACCCAAGAACAGAGGCTTAGACTATTGGCTATCTCAGATATCAGGTATGCCAGGACTTGTATGTTGCTTCCACAGAAAAACAAAATGAATCACTGCTTAGGTCAATATCAGTAAGACAACTGTACAACTATTTACAAAAGGCCAACTTCCACAGGTGCCAGCACTTTCTCCAGCATAGAAGACTCTAAGAAGTGCCTTGTACTTCTTAACTCAAGGGAGAGACTCCTGACTGAGCAAGAGGCGCATCACCAAGACCAACAGTCCTTTGGACCAGCCAGGTCATAAGAGGACAAGACCTTCTTTTAAAGCAACCTAGGGTTTCCCCTTCCCCAGCACTCAATGGCCACAGTGACAGTTGCTTAAATAGGCTCCAGACCATTTGGCCTTACCCTAACAAACAAAGACAAGAAGGCTCTTGTCCATACTTACTGAGGGCTGAAACTCCAGGCATTCTTCCTCAAATTCAGGGTCTACCTGATGAAAAAGAATCATTAGGAAATTAAAACATCCATTTCTTTCTCAAGGACTGGGACCCATCTGCAGGAGACTTGAACACTTGCAGTCATCCTTGGACAGCTGAGAACTTGTCCCTTCCCTCTATTCACAAAACCAGCATGCCACAGTAACACATGTCACACAGGTACAACACACATGACACAATCCACCAGTCACCAAGAAACAGCTCTCAAGAATAGACAAGGAAAACACAATGAATTCACCAGGAAAGCAACAGTGAAAAGCCTCATATAAATAAAAGTCCAATACACAGTCACGAATAAAGCTGATCACTATTAGCTAAAAATAAAGAAGAAATAATAAATTTCTATCAAGAACTGCATTTGCCTCAAAACATTAGAGACAATGCAACCACCATTATTCTTTAGCAAACCACAGAATCAAGGTTTTACCCAGTTGACTCACTGGGTCTAACTCCCTTGGGCTCCATTTTCAATTTCAGCTGAAGACTTCTTAATAGTTGGTTTTTAACTATTTCAAAATCATAGTTCTGTAAGTATTCAGAACCCCAAAGGGTCATACTGCACATTCATCTTCTTTGAGTTGGTGGCAGAAGCAGTGTTGGCACCCACACAACCCCTTGGAAGCCCCAGAACAGTCTCCCTGGTGGCTCTAGATTATCAGGCAGGGTCCTCTGATGAGAACTGGATCTGAGTATGCATCACACATCTTGCAGAAGATCAGAGGAAAATTCAACATCTGTCACACAGTAGGATAGCTCCTTTAATATCAAAATTAGAAGGTAAACTCCTCAGGTCCCTCAGCACCTGAGTATTCCTTTCCTCAAAAGCCCTTCTTAAGAGACATTTCTTTTGATTTCTGACAGCCTTATAAGTAAAAGATAAGCCCTTATCTATTTCACTAAGGCACTGAGGAATTAAAACCTCTCTATGAAACTACTTCTTTATACATTTCAAAATCAGAACAAGTCTGACTTTACATATGATGTATCCACCATAGCCAGTTCCCAGTCACTCGGGTTACGAGTGGGGTTGGCAGAAAAGATGTGAGGAGAGCAGTATGCAAGAGCAAGCAGAGCCTCCTGGCACCCTACATTACTATCATTATATTACTTTCTCCCCACATCCTGACCAAAGTCCTTATGTCCTAAAATGTGTTAGTCATTTTTGTCTCTTTAGGGAAATGAGACAGAAGTAAACAAAAAAGCAGAAGGGAAAGCAAAGAGATGGTGCATCTGCCTGTACCTCCACCTACAGAGTGGTTACAGATGAGGAAGACATCAGCCTTCAAAGAGAAAACCACAGGGCTGCTCCTTACCTCTGCTGCTAGGTAGTGGCCGGTAGCCAGGTGCTTGAACCGGAAAAGGCTGTTCCAGTACCCTGCTCCTCCCCGACATGGGTCATGCTGCACGACCTGCAAGAGAAAGGCTAGTTAACAAGGCTCAAAGAAATGTTGGCCCATACTAGGATGTCACCATATCTGAGGAAACATGGGACTGATATAGCTAAGCTGAAAAAATCTTATCTTCCAACAAATTCATGGCAAGTGTCACATACCATGTCTGAACTCAAATGATGAAAGTATTAGAATAATGTTCTCCAGAGAAAGAACAGTCTCTAGTTAACACACAATGGCTGAATGAAGAAATTCCATGGCTTTCAACTTTTTGCTAAATACTAACAAAACAGAAGGTAAGATCCTGAAATTTATAAAATGTATAATTCGTAATAAGAAATTTCATGACAAACTTTTGTACATTCATGTGCTAGAACACACACTTAAAGCTGAGATCTGAAATGTGAAACTCAGAGACTCTGAGCCAGTTTATCACAAAAATAAATGTCACTTCAGCTTCTAGTCATGCTACTATAACTGGCACAAGGTGCTAGTGCTATAAACAATTATGATGTGGCACAAAAATACATGAAATTATCACAGAAAAGTAGGAAAATAGATAAAATATATGAAATGATTGTTGAACAGGCACAAGTTATCCCTGAGAATATGGGGAAAAATAAGGCAAGCTCTGTGCTCTCTGACTGAAGGCCCCTTTAGGCTGCAGCACAGTAAGGAAGAACCCAAGTCTAGCATACTGGATGTATGAAGTTTGGATCCAAGTTTAGGGAGACTAAGGTGGCAGAAGTAAGGAGCAAAGCAGCTACACACATGAAAAGCTCCAGAGATCACACACAGGCCTCTTCCCAGTTTGTGGTTGAACATCAAACTGTGTGTGTGTATAAGGAAGACCCCACAAGGGCAGATAAGATGCCACCCGGAGGCTGAGGCTATCAGTCAGTGATGGGTTCTTGCCTCTTGTGCATAAGGCCCTGCATGTAAGCCCCACAACAGAAAAAGATAGAAAACGAAAGCAAAAGGGAAGGAAGTTGAAGGCTTCAGTCCCCAAGCTCACCAAGTGCTGGGAAATGTCCTGACCGACAAGCAAAGGCAAGGCAATGCTGTGGAACACACTGGAGCCTGCTTAGTTGTAGGACTGATCCAGCCACAAGGCTATTTTACTCTGACCTAATAAAGCAGAAGAATAAGCCTCCAAAGAACCAACTGACTCATGTGACAGAAACAAAACTCACTATGCTCTAAAGGAAAGATAAACTCCAGACATCTACTTTGTTGTAATGTTCAACAAAGAATCAAACTATTAGATAGTTAAGTGACCAGGCAATGGTGACCCACAAATTTAGTCAAACAGTATGAAATGTCCAGTTTACATGGGGGGGGGGGGCAGTGGGGTTGACCCATTTTGATACATACTCACAGATTCAAGGAATTTAAAAGAACTCCAGCAAGGAGAACACACACACACACACACACACACACACACACACACACACACATCAATCCGTACCATAGAGTTACTTCAGCCAGAAATTTAAAAATAGAAAACAAAAATAAAGCAACTGAGGAATGGGAGGGAGCTATATGGAGAACAAAGATTCTTTAAAAGCCAATGACTTTAGCCAGGCGTGGTGGCGCACGCCTGTAATCCCAGCACTGGGGAGGCTGAGGCAGGAGGATCAGTGTGAGTTCGAAACCAGCCTGGGCTACAAAAGTGAGCTCAAGGCCAGCCTAAACTGCATAATGAGACCCTGTCTCAAAAAAAAAAAAAAAAAAAAGCCAATGACTTCACATGGAACAATACATGCCCACTCAATGGACCGAAATTTAGAAGGTACAGAGAGAACAAACACCTTATCTAGAAACCTATATTCAACAAAAAGGTCCTTCAGAATTGGAGGCCACATGGAGAATTAGAATCGGATTCCTAATAGTAGGAGGATAGCATGGTGGAGGGGCAAGCAACTCCTCAAGAGGATGAAGACACAGAGGGAAGAATACACCTGTAATTCTATCCCCAAGATGTGAAAACATGTGGTCCAACATCTGTACCTAAATTTTCACAGCAGTTGTCTTCCTTCCCAAAAGCCAAAGAGCAGAAATGACCTTGATTATTACATAAGTATATTACAAATGATATCAAGTGATAAGTCAATAAGTAAAAGGTGCTATATCCATTATTTGGCAAGAAAATAATGAAGTGTCAATCCCTGTGGCAATATGGGGGAATGCTGAAACTATGTGCCATGGTCTCAATGCTGGGATTCCCCCAAAATTATACTTGGAAGCTGTCCCCTAAGGCAATGTAAAAGGCGATTAGCTCATAGGGGCAGAGCCCTTGTGAACAGGATTAGTTCCCTTCTATGAAGGATACACAAAGCTGCCCTCCTTCTGCCCTGGGAAGGTATAACTGATGCAGCAAGGATATGACAAGGAAGCAGGCCTTCACCAGACGAGCTGCTGCTGCCTGGAGCTCGCACTTTGTCTCCAGAACTATGAGAAAAGAACTTTTGATGTTTATAAGCCACCTAGCTTATAGTATTTGTTACAGCAGCCCAAAGTAGATTAAGGCATTACCCTAACTAAAAGAAGTCCAACAAAAAAGACCACATGCCACAGGATACTAACCATATGCAGTGTCCCACATAGGCACCGCAAGTAGGCCAGGTGCCAGGCAGTAAGGTCATGGGAAATGTTACAGGGAAATGCGGGGACTGTTCCTAGGTGCAGAGCTTCTTTGGGAATGATGAAAATGTTCTAAACTTTATTTATTTTTTTATTTTATTTATTTTTTTCATAATTTTTTTATTTTTTTATGATTTAATATTTTTATTGTTTAAATTTAACAATGGTTATATTACATATTTTCATCATCAGATCAGTTTAGATTAATAGATATAAGTATATAAGATTGATCAAATAATTAAAGCAATTAAACATTAACACTTTCAATAAACATTACTTTTTTTTTCTTTTTCCCCTTTTTTTTTTTTTTTTTTTTTAAAGTTGACACATTGCATATTGTCTTCACAATAGTTCTACAGAACACAGTGTGTGGGCATGACCCACCTCTCTACTGGTGTTGCTAAGAAAAAGAAAAATTTAAAAAAAAAAAAAAAAGAAGAAAAGACAATTCTTCTCTTTAATGTTCTAAACTTTATTGTGGTAAGTTTTGCTCAGCTCTAGGAATCAAGTAAAAACCATTATAATTCCACATTTTTAATGTGTGAACCAGGTAGTACTGAACTGCATCTCAATAAAGCTATCAATTTTTTAAAAAGAAAATATAGTTTTCAAATGAAGGTGAAATAAAAATATTTTCATACAAAGAAAGATAGAAAGAATTTGTTGATAGCAGGCCCACACTACAACAAATGACACCTTATGAAAATCTGGGTCTACACAAAGGAATGCAGAAGTCTGCATAAGTACATGGGCAAGGTACAAGACTCCTGCACGCTCCTACTTACATGTCTTGAGAATATTCAGTGACTTCTTCACAAAAGATAAAAATGCACAATGGGGCTCACGGCATACATAGAAAAATGGGATGATGACACAAAATAACACAAAAAGGGGAGACTAGAAGTACACTATCATAAAGAACTAACTTTACATGTTAACAATAAGGTATTATGTAAAGCAGGATGGCAGTAAGACGAAGATGTACTATATAATGAAAAACCTAGGTCACTATTAAGAACATAGAATATGGGACGCCTGAGTTTTCAGAATCTGAAGGGGAAAAAAAACTAGACTTTAAATGTTCTCTGAAGAAATTTCACGGGGAAAGAAAAAATCTGTAATGAAGTAATTATTAGTTGTTTCTTTAAAGAAGAAACCAACAATTAGAAAGTACTCTGAAATGGATTTTCAAGTTAAATTACCAACAGATTACTGATTATTTATTTCAATCAATTTTGAGTGAACAAGACACAGTACCTGATTTTAAGACACTGAAGTCAGCTACGGGGACTTCTGTTGGGTTCTGACATTTATGCATCATTTCTTTTTACAACAGCAAGTTAAAAGTGCAACATTATTTATGAAATGTCAACTATGCAAAAAAATATAAGCATAGAAAAATGGCTCCATGGAAGTAGTATATTAAGTTTGGGAAATAATAGCTTGCACCTCTCCTCATGTTCTTGATTATCTGTTTTTCCTTACTTTGTATTTACTAATTGCAATCACCATGAAAATCACCTCTATTCTCTCTCTCCCTCTCTCTGCACGAATAAATTTCACATGAGAAATCGTTTTTAATGGACAAAGCTTTGGTAGAAACAGTGGGACATCAGTGATCAATTACAAAGTTCAGGGCAAAGTTACGGCTCTCAAAGTTTATCCTCTGTCATAGAAGGATTTATAGTGTCACTTCATCAGAGATGTGAGCACTTAATAAAAAAGTTACCTCGAATGTGGAAAGAAGGCAAAGGGAAATGGACAGAATGGAAACTGATAAAAAATGTTACGTAGATTCCCTTTTATCATGACAACTTTTGGCAACTGTTCTACCCATTGACCATGATAAAACTGGCTTTCTCCATATCAGAATTAAAAGAATAGTGAGATTTTGAAGCAAGCAGAGCATATTAAGAAATACTTCACTATCCAAGACATACAGATGGCCAAAGGAACACAAGAAAAAAAAAATATACACCATGATTAGCGAAGCAGAACCACAATGAGATTTCATTACTTATCTACTTAAATGACTCACATTAGGAAGAATGATCATCCCAACTGTCAGTTAAGGATAAAGAACTGCAACTTTTATACATTTCTGAAACAAATGTGAAATATTCTAATCACTTTAGAAAATAGTTTGGTGATTTCTTATAAGGTTAAACATATACGTACCACATGATCAAGCTATTCTACTTCTAAGTATTTAGCCAAGAGATATGACAGCATGTGTCTGTACAGAACCTTGCACACAAATATCCCTAGAAGCCTTATTTCTAATGACCCAAAATCAGGAACTCAGTGTTCATCACCTGGTGAACAGGTTAACAGAGGATGGAATATCTACAGGGTGAAATACTATGCAACCAAAGGAATGAACTATTTCTCACATGCAAACCAAATCACAAGAGGACCAAACAGATTTATTCTATTTATATGAAGTTCAAGAACAGGCAATATTAATTTATGAAGAAAGATATCAAACCATGTGAGGGGAATACTGCCTAGAAAGAACCCTGACCTGCTAGATGTAGGTGTTTTACTAGCTCCATGGCTGCGTGTCCATGTAAAGATACATGAACTTATCTACTTGTGGCTTGCATATTTTCCTTTATGTGAGCCAGATCTCAGTAAATACAAGTGAGACCAGGTAGAGGCGGCAAGCGCAGACAGGAAATGAACACATTCAGAGAAGTGCTTACAAAGAGAAGGGAGGGTAGTTCTGTAGGCCCACAGCCCAGCCCCAATTCCCAGAGAGCTACCGGCGAGGGAGAGAATCAGCTTATTTTTTCCTTACTCACAATACCTTTGCACATTGCTCTTATGCCTGTTAGTTAAATCCCAGCTCCCTAGATGCCTGGATGAACCACCCTTCAGGTTCTGGGTGCCAACGGTATTTGTTTAATTCCTCATGTGCAGCCTGTGCTCCCAACCAAACTGAGCTGCTGAGTTTTATCCCCCTCCTATTTCCAGCTCTATGCCTTTCTCTGACACCAAGTGACCTCCTCCATTCCCCTCTGCCTTCTGAAGCTCAGACAATCTGGGGAGCAGAGGCTCAAACACTACCTTCCCAGCAAGCTCTGCCATCCTTATCAAAACCTACAAAGTTTGAGGATGGCCACCTCACACGTTGACAGTCTGGCCACACATTCCATCCCTTCCACTGCCTTCTGTTCCAGTGTCTCGTCACATTCATCCTGGGGAACCAGCATGTTCCCACAGTGACCTTGACCATTTTTAGTCCCTTTTCTCTCACCAGCCACCTTCCCACTCTCTCTACTTCCCCCGATCCTCTCCTTGTCTCCATTGTGTGTACCTCCATGTTTCCTATCATTTCTCTTTATTTTTGCTCTTTAAATTACTTATATTTGGGGTTTCTTGTATTAGAGGAACCATGCAATATTCCAACTGTGTCTGATTTATTTCGTTTGGCATCATGGCTAGGAGATCAATCCACTTCCCTACCAAGGACTCCAGTTTGTCCTTCTTTATGGCTGAGCACTACTCTGTTATATTAGCTTTCCATTTGTGGCTCACCATCAAAGTAGAAGCCACCTACGTCAGAGAGACATCTCAGTGAATAACAGTTACTGGCATACAAGTAAGCAAGGGAACACAAAGTGGAAAAATGTATTAGATTCAGACAGAGAGAGAAATTTTCATTGTGTCTTGAGTTTGCTCTCAAAGTAGGTGTTTCCTCACAGAAACATGTGGCATCCTTTTGATACACCATGGTGTGCATACTCACTAAGTCAGCTCCTCAGTGACATGGGCATAAATCCCTGAGCATGATTTATAACTATGTCTGCAGAGGGGCTGAGTCCCATAACCCCCCCACCCCATGCCTTATTCCTGCTCTCCTTCCCCTCCCTACCTCCACCTCCCATAAGGCTTTGGAGCTGGTGGCAGATGTAGCTGACTGCCGCCCGGTTGTCCTCAGAAATACATGCTGCTTCTTTCTGTGCTCGTCACAGGTGAGAAACTTCTCTTGCTCAGCATGGAAGAGCCTCACTACATCGCCCTAAGGGTCAACACAAGAAGGAATTAAAGGAAAAATGAGTTTAAAAGGAAAACTAAACTGCTACCACAAGAAAAGCCAAGTACCAAAAAGCCACTGAGCCCATAAACATCAAACTTACCCCCTTTAAAATGTCATCTTTGTTATCACTCCATTTCATGAAAAGAACTATTTTCCAGCTTGTATTGCAGTTGACTGAATTGACCTAGAAAACAACCTGGAGTTACTTTTTCACATACTTCTCACACAGCTGTGTCACCCAGCCCCAAAACTCCTTCTACAGTCTCAGAAACCAGGCTGTGCTTTAGCCCAAACACTGAAGCTTGGCACCACCGAAAACACAGTGCCTGCAAAGTCAGCCACCTAGTTAGAAGGGCTCAGGTAGGGTCATCTGCACCCTTTACTACTTATTTCAAACATGACTAAAGGGACCAAGGCTTTCTGCCCTTCTGCAATGCTATTTCCTTTTCTTCTAAGTCTCTTGTTCAGCATAGCCAAAACAGTGAAGGCCAAATGGAAACAGATACAGTTACACATAAAATAGAATATGCTATTCAAAGGCAAGAAGAGACCCCAGTCTATAGATTTGAAATGCAAATAATCACCATTAGCAAAAGCTGTGTTAGTTTACTAAACATATGCCAGGCACTGGGCTACAACCTAATACAATCTGATTTGATTCTCTGCAACACCCTAAAAAACAGGGTGTTATAGCAGGTACAGTGACGTACAAGGAGATTAGGCAACTATGTGTATGCCTTGGATCCTTAGCCCTTAAGCAAGCATTCGAGTCACAAGCAAGCTACTGCCAATTTAGAGGCTAAACAGATACAGAGCCAAAAGCGCGGTGCTCTCACAGGGATCTCATGTTCTGTAAAGGACCCTTTCTTAGAAATCTGAAAAAGGTGAGTTTTTTTAGGGAAATAAATCAGAAGTCTGCATGGCTAGAAAACATTTGATAAAAGGGGCTCTCAGGCTTTACACACTAAAAAACAATCTCTCAGCTACACAAGGCTTAGCAATCTGAGCAGTGGGATAACTATCAGTTCACACCCACCCCCTACTGCACTGACGTGCACACTTAGGAGGCAGTCTCATTTTTTCACCTCCCAAATAGGCTCAGTGGCCCAGATTATTGCTGAAGTCGGTGTCAGTGTGCACATGCTTATGGCCCAGGAAGGCATGCTCCTGTGGTGCCATCCCACCCACAAAGCAAGTCTTGATTTTCCTCACCTCATTGCAGCCGGGGTTGTCCACCAGCTGATGGCTGCTGGCATGCAGGGGCTGGCCAGCATTGACGGGGTTCAGCACAACCTTGTCACCTATGACCACCTGGAAAAGGAAGGGGAAACAGAGCTTCTCATAGAGTAGATCAAAGTAGGTGGTGTGAGGAGGAGCCATGGGCACTGCACTGGCCCAGGCCTGCTCTGATTGGAGACGCAGTGCATGCAGCACAGCCAGGAAAGCCTGACTCGGGTGGGAGGCACGGCTGAGAAGGACAAGGCTGAACTGTGTGCACAACTGTCGTTCATTATACAGAGGTATTTTCCAAGTCAATCCAGAGCAGTCAGAAGAAATTCTTAATCATTGTAACATTCTGTGCAGATACTTGAATAAACAAGATCTTAACTAAATTTTAGGGAAAATGGCATATTAAGCTTTTATTTTTAAAGAATGATGCCACAGGCCCTAAAACAACACTCTTCATATTTTTGTGACTATGGTATGCTCAGTACAAGTAAGTATAGGTTTACTCAATAAATCTATCCCTATGATGAAACTTGGACTTACTCTCCGATTCTCACTTATGGATAAGTATTCACTGCACACCAGCTGGGAAAGAATGGTATGCTTTATATTATGTAATATACTGCACACAAATAAACATATATGAACTATCCAAAGTATGCAAACTTAAACAGCACTATTTAAAAAAAAAGTCAGAAACACTGGGTTTGGTAACACAGGCCTGAAAGCCCAGCACTTGGGAGGCTGAGGCAGAGGCTTCCACCACCTTAAGTTCTAAGCTAGTTAGTTCAAGACTAGCCTTTGCTACATATTAAGACTCTATCTCAAAAAAAAAAAAAAAAAAAAAAAAAAAAAAAAAAAAAAAAAAAAAAAAAAAAAAAAAAAAAAAAAAAAAAAAAAAAAAAAAAAGTGCCAAAATCTGGTTTTAGGTTAAAGTAAGTTGAATACTTTGAGAATACTTTGTGTTGTCTAAAATTCAAATTTCTTTTTAGTACAAAGTAACTATTTTATAATCTTAACAAGGTCAGGAACATAGCTAAAAGCATTTAAACATGTTCATTAAGTTTGCACCACATAAAAGCTAATTTAACTAACAAATATAAGAACTGCTCTAAGTCACACTAAAAAGGATTCCTGTGGCTTTATATTCTAAAATACCATCAGGACAGAGCCAACTCAGGACCAGCTGAATCAGATGGTGAGACTGCGACCCATCCTCAGAAACAAGCCAGACGAACCCTAAAATCTACCCTCCCTGGCTGGTGTATCTATGCTTTTCCAGCCTTCATCCTTCACTAACTTTATTTCTAAAACAGACAGGCATTTTTATTCCAGTAATGGATCTGAAATGACAGGGAGTCTCCCTGAGACGTTAAGACGGGATGGCTGTTTTTGTGGTAAAATTACTGCTATAATGGATGTTCCTAGGATTTTTCAGAGGCCCAGTTAGAAAAACTTAGCTGCTTAATTTAGGTCATACTTCTCTCCACATTTCCTTGTCTCCCAAACACTGGTTTCCATAGTGACTTGGCTCTCTTTATACAGGAGTCACCACGGGTTTAACCCTAAACTTCTCTAGTGGAGTTTCTCACACAGCCAGGGTGGGAGGCCTGGCCTACAGTTCTCTTGGGGCTCCGGGAGTGCAGAAACTGTACTTACGCTGTCTCCAATGGATCGCAGCTTGTAGAACGGCTGGATGTAAAACCAGGACCCTTCATTTCCAGCCTCATCCAGTGTCACCCTCATGGCATTCTTCTCCAACAGAGCTGGAAGTCTCTTGTTCACAGTTAGGTATTTATTACTTTTTAAATGCAGAAGCTAAGAATCCACAAAGAGAATAAGGTGAGTGTCAGTATGTCTCAGAATTTTCTATCACTTCTTTCTGTCAGATAAAATATGTATCAAACATTCCTCCCACCACAAAGATGCTTGTGAAGTTAGAAAACTCAAAAAGTGCCTAAGGCTGTGAGTGAAAAAAGAACAAACAGTAAACAGTGCAGAAATGGAGGGCAAAATAACAGAGAAACATTTTTTTTTCTTCTCAATATAGCCTTGGGCAAGATGGATATTGCTTGGGTCAACCGAGCTATCTGTCATCTGCCATCTGTCTGTGGGCAGCACTCCAACCCTGTGTAAAGGGGCTAAGGAACTGCAGTTGGAATGCAACTTCACACCAAGGTGGAGCTAAGCCAGGCAATTCTGGTCACATCACGTAAGTTCAACTTAAAAGGCAATCCTTTTAGAGGGCTGCCATTTCACTTAGAAGAATATGGTAGCTGTAGATTTCTACTTAGGATGCTTCAAGCACTTTTTTCTTGATTATCTGATAATGGTTATATGAAGGGAGGGAAAGACTGAAGATACAGACGGGAAACAGTTTGGGTGATAGCCTTGTTCAGGAAGAGCTAACAGTGGTCAATAGGTTATAAGAGAAAATTGAAAAGAACATAAAACACCACCCTGGCCCTGGAGTAATGGTAGCTTGGGACTCCATTGTCAGCTGCCAAAATCCTTCTGCTTACAGGTTAGCAAACAGTTTCTAGAATGCCCTTAAGGGCTTTCCAGATATTCTAACAGAGCTACTGATTCATGGATCTCTGGCCAAGATAAACAAGGGGAAGCAATGTCCTTCCAAGCCCTCACTACCCTCTGATGAGTGGCCTCTGGTCTTCCAGGTACTTGTCCAGGCTCTGGACTTAAGTGGTCCATAATCAACATCACCTGTAGGTAGAGAGCTTGGGGGAAGTAATAAAGCTATAAGTATTTTCTGCTTATTCTGTCTTGTGCATCTCTCAGCCATCAGAGCAAGCAAATGCCAATACACTGTACCTTTTTGGGGTGAAAACCGAGACATGGCCAGATTTCCTACCTCAAGTCACAGTGAATGACAAAACCTGAATTAGAGTATACCCAGGAGTAGAGCCCTCAGCCCCTAGCAACCTCTGCACCTCAAGCTATATTCTCTCTGGACCATCAGACAATCTTGTGCTCTGGGTCTCAAGGGACTACCTCACTCAGTCATAAAGCTGATTTTGAACTATTTCCTCAGGCACTGGGTACTGAACCCAGGACTTGTGCATTGAGTTATATTCCCAGCTTTTCTTTAGTTTTTATTCTGAGAAAGGGTCTCAGGAAGTCAGTAAATTGCCCAAACATGGTGCTTTCTAACCTTTCTGTCTCAGCCCTCTAGAGCTGGGATTACAGGAGCTGAGAGCAAACTCTGATCCCACCAGACCCCTTGTGTCCCTTCTCAACTGACAGGACATGAAGAGGAAGAGGACATAACCTAATCCTCAAAAAGCTTTCATGAGCTACTTTTACTATTCTAGAAGTTCTAATGTACATAGCCTATTTAAACCCTACAGACCTTTATCACATTTTTAAGCAGTTGTTTCATTTTCCTGATTAGTACCACCCTCTAGCTAACCACCCTAAAAATGAGAAGAAATTACTTTGTAATGAGTAAAACTGGTAGGACAAACAAAATCTTTCAAAAAGGGACACAGTGAAATAAAATAACATGAGCCAGCTGCTCAAAGGGCATCATCTTTTGTGCCTGGTTCAAAGGGGTCTGATCGTGAACAGAGGGAAAAGGCCCCTGGGCACTAGGCTTCCTCATAGTTTTCTGTAAACACTGAGATCTTCTGTGGAAACTATTGAACAAGCATCAAATATGCTATTATATAAAATACAGAAAAAATTGTACTAAAAGTAAAAAAGCTCTAAAAGTATAAAATTGTTATTGTCTCAGATGAACAGCTCTGAAACAAAAGATATTAAGTTACAAGTTACAAGGAAGCAAACTTTCACCGAACAGGAAAAACCTTCAAACAATGTAAGTTAAAGCAAAACTATAATAAATGGGATCATTTGCAGGTTGGAAATTTCCTGTTTGAAACATTTAGACATAAATTATCCACCATGGGCAGAAAAAGGATATTCTCACACCAACACATAAACCAACTAAGCAGTCTGAGGTTTCATCACATATAACTATAGTTAAGGTTTTGATCTGATGGGGTTTTTTTTCGTTTATTTGTTCTGTTTTGTTCTTTGGTAATAAATTGGCTGTCTCCATGGAGCTGTGCTGCAAAGGAATTCAAACTCTGGCATGTGTTCGCTTTCTGTTTCATTGTTTGCATGCTTCAGCTCCAGAAGAAAAGAGGTCCCTTGATTTACCTGGATCACGTTGCCGTACTGGATTACGGTTCCCAGCAATTTTCTGTTTTCTGTCTCATTCTGTTTCTTTTCCAAGTCTGCAGCATGCTGCACAGTGAGAAGAAGACTGGTCACTAAGAGGAATGTTATACTCCTCTGCAGCAATGCAAAACAAATGCCACCAGTTAACACGTACCCCAAAGCTATGAGGAATAAGCCAAGGGCTGCAAAGCCAATCTATTCTCTTTGGCTCTCTTGGATTCTTTAAAATAGTTTTTTATTTCTTTGCATTTATTTTTTTTTATTGAGTTCAGGTTTTTTTTTTAGACAGACTAGTCAAAATCTTCCATATTTTTAAAGAAAGTAGAGTTTAAGACAGGAGGGAATTTGCATATCCTTTTTTTTTTTTTTTTTGGCGGGACCAGGGTTTAAACTCACGACCTTGCACTTGCCAGGCAGGCACTTGTGCCTGGGAGCTATCTCCCCAGCCCCTGCATATCCTTTCATAATTAATAAAACTCCTCTTTAAAACAAGAATGGTGGAGCATGCCTGTAATTGCAGCACTCAGGAGGCTGGGGCACAAGGATTGCTGGGAGTTCAAAACCAGCCTGGGCTACAAAGTTAGCTCAAGGCCAGCCTGAGCTGCATAGCAAGTATTTGTCTCAAAGACAAAAATAAAATAAAATAAAATTCCTCTTTAAAGCTTGGGAGTAGCACAGCAAGTATTTGTCTCAAAGACAAAAATAAAATAAAATTCCTCTTTAAAGCTTGGGAGTAAAACAAAACTGTATTTAAATGCTGGTTTTGTTGGTTTGTGATGGTTTTGTGACCTTAAGCCTGTTCTTTAACTGTGAGTCTATTTCCTCTTTTGTAAAATGAGAGTAAAAATGGAATGTACACCTCAAAGAAATCACAGTGCATAGTGCCTGGTAACATAACAGATGTGGATCAGTAGCTATATTATTAGAAGTTAAGTATAATTCAAGTGACTTACATAGTAGGCTTGTCAAGAAAAGACTATTATCTCAGTGTTTTTAAAAATTGACAAGAAAGTTTTAACTGGATGACATTACAAAACATAAAATCTTGTTTAGCTTGTTTTTTTGTAAACTTTTATGTACGACTGAAATTTTGCTTAATGATGTTTATCTTGTACTTGTACATTTACTAAGTGGGAACGATAACAATGAACTCCACAACTGGGTTAATTCCAAATTTGGAGAGTAACAAATAAGGCTGAGAAACATTGCCAAACCAAATTTAGCATCCTAGAAAACATGGCAAAGCTGAACAGAGGATTCTGGAGCAGGCTGCTGGGAACAGCATCCTAAACGCCTTTCATTAGTTCATCTAAGCCACTTTGTACTGTTATCACACACAGTAACACTAAGGGGAGCTCGCTGGCACCCCAGGCAACCTGCGTCTTCCATCCTAGACCTGATGAACAAAAGGCAGAATAACAAGAGAGTGTGTTCTGCCTGGAATCTGATGGAAGGTAAAGTCTCAATGACCAGTAATGTACTTCAGAAGCATGTCCAGTGTTCTATCAGAGTGTCTGCTGTCCATGACCCGGGTGATCTGTCTTCATTTGCGCAGAGTCCACCCAGACTGGGCCTGGGTCCAGTGACCCTCTGTTCAGATCACTTATCTTACCAACCCTCACTCAGTATTCTTGGCACAAAATGGAGACAGTACGAGCTTTTCAGGACTACTATGAAGATCAGACAAAACTAGAGACATCATTAAGTATTCAATAATTTAGGGAGTGAGTAGTGCTGGGATGGAACCCAGATCCTCACACACGCTGGGTAAGTACTCTGCCACTCAGCTAGATGCCATGCCCAGTGAATAAAAAAGAAAAATTAACTATCATTATTAAAACAAGCTTCTAAAGCTCAGAAATATTCTGAAGATAAAGATTTCAAAACATGACATATATTAGCTGGTACAAAAATCTTTCAGTTTCCCTCAAATTCAGTATCTACTCCAACTCTACCGGAAATACAGCTATTTTCAGAAAGTCATGTCCTTTAAGAAAACTACAAAAAACAATCATAGTCCCAAAGAAAACTATCACTGGAGGTGAAGGATCTGCATATGCTAGTTTGGATAAGCATAGGTTGATTGCACCGTATCAGCTCTTGAGAACAGTGGCCCATTCACAGGTTGCTCTCTCTTTTGGAATCAATTACCACCGTTCTAAGTCTAGTTACATGAGGAAAAGAGCCATGTGGATCAAGAGGCAGTGCTGACAACATGGCAACCCTTGGTGGGGCTCTTCACTTTCTCTTCATGAGCCCCATCTCTTCGCCATTCTCTGTTGCTCCCTATCCCACCCTGTTCTCCCTATCTCCATGCATGTGCTTCACCCCCCAGAGATCTCCTCAGAACCCACAGGTTCTGCAGTTTTCCAAACAAAACCATGGAGTAGGTCCATCTGGAATGAAGCTCTGTAGACCACAGAGAGTTATTGTTGCTTCTAAGAAGTTCTCAGCTAATACTGACTAGAAACCTAAAAGGGGAAAAATGTCAGAGAAAGGAAAAAAAAAAACAAAAAACCCCAATCAATTTGGTGAAATGAAATGTTAACATTTTTTCCAAAAATAAATTTTCTCTGCTCAAAATACCACAAGTGTAGGAGAATTTTTAAGTAGTATTTTTTAGCTTCAAAAGATTTAAATGGTCCCTCTTCAAGAAGGGAAATTCTCCCAGACACTCTCTTCAATCAAGATTTACCAGTGACCTCAGTTTAGGACACTAATCTGTGCTTCCTGTGTCAGCCACATACTAAAGCTAAAATGACACAGAAGTTCAGCCTTGGCTGAATAAGAAGGATATCCAAATCGGAGAAGCGCTGCATATTTTTTAGAAAGGACCAAGAAGTGATATATACACGCACTGATCTCCCATGGTGAATGTATCGGTTGCAAATATACACTAATCAAGAAGATAATCTAATCTAAGATATCAGGCTCCTAATAATGCATAGACTAGGTATGAAAGCAACGCAATGGTCATTGCATATCTAAAAGGATATCAAGGGGCCTGGCGGGATGGCTCAGTGGTCTAAAGCGCCTGCTTGGGAAAGCTTGGGCGGCTTCAGGGACCACGGTTCGATCCCTGGCACCACATGCTGCGCCAGCCCTGCCCTCGGGGCAGGCTGAGTCGGCTATAAAAATGAGTGAATAAACAAATAAAGGTTCTGAAACAAGAAAAAAATAAATAAATAAAAATAATTTTTAAAATTCTTTAAAAAAAAAAAGGATATCAAATTTGTCATCAAAAGTGTCTAGTCCATATTAAAGACTAATTTTAAAAACAGCAGCTCTGAGGACTAGCCAAATAGCTCAGTGGATAAATGCGCAGGGGCCTGGGGTTCAAACCCCAGGCTTACTGTGCCAGCTCCGCCTGTGGGGCAGGGTAAGACAACAATTGAGACTGGGTGAGGGCCCGACAGGATGGCTCAGTGATCTAAAGCACCTGCTTAGGAAAGCTTTGGCGGCTTCAGGGACCGCGGTTCGATCCCTGGCACCACATGCTGCACCAGCCCTGCCTTCAGGGAAGGCTGAGCCAGCCATAAAAATGAATAAACAAACAAACAAACAAAAGTTCTGAAAATGAGACTGGGTGTGGTGGTGCACACCTTTAATCCCAGCTCTTGTGAGGCTGTAAACAGGCAGATCACTGTGTCTGATCTAATAGTGAGACCCTGAATACCCTGTAGTCTCTTCACTAACATGCAAAAAACAAAAACAAAAACAAAAAACAGCAGCTCTGAAGAAATAGGAGCATCTGTCTAAAACATATACAAGGGAAAGCATACAAAAATAAATATACAATTGGAAAATAAAATGAAACTACTTTAAGATATTCCTGTATATCACATCTTTCTTCCCATTTTTTAAGTGTTAGTACATGGTCTACAGAGTCTCACTACACAGACGGGACTCACAGTGATACTGTTTTCAGCCTCCCAAATGCTGGGATTACAGGCACATTCCATCAATAGCAGTCTCAGCCTCAGTCCCAGTCAAAGTACGCCCTGGAGGCAGAGCGGGCATGGCATGTGGTGCCAGGGATCAAACCCTGGTCCCTGTACTTTGTTTATGCAGGTGCTTTAGTCCACTGAGCTATCTGGCTGGCCTTCTGAATATTGTATCTAAAATTCAGTTATAATCACTTCTCAAGATCAAGTTTAAAATTCAGTTACAATTCTCTGGCAAATTCAAAATTAAAACTTTAATCTCTGTTATAACAAGATTAATGATGATTGAGCCTATACATCCCCATTTAATAAACATCAAACTCATTGGCCTATGGACCAGTCTAAGAATTCACTTTCTTTCAAAATAAATTCTCTTTAAGGAGAGATGCCTCCAGTTCACCTCTTACTAAATGCACAAATGTTAAATGCATTCATTTAAATTAACACATCTATCCATAGATAACTTTCTTTATAAAATCAAATTTCATTTCTAGACAAAAAGGGGCAATCATGAATTTTAGACAAAGGCAGATAAAAGGAGCATGACACACTATCCCTCGTCCACTGTCTAAGGTGGTTCCACCCTGAAGAACAAGACCTTACGGTTTGTTAAATGCTGCAAATACATTAAAGAATGCACCACACTGTGACTGGCACCTGCCATGCTCCTTCTGGAAGATCACCTAGCAGCACCAATCAGAAAGTTTTTCAAAGATATAACTTTGACATAGCAACTCTACTTTTAGGAGTTCGTCCCGCTTAGATAATCTAGCATTCACACAAGGCCATTTTTTCCCCAAAATATAAAATATTGTCCACCCCCTCATAAGGACTTATCTAAAATTACAATGTTGTCATACAGTAGAGTAACCATGTAGTCATTAAAAATGAGAATAGATTTCCATTTACTTGCAAAACAGTGTGGGAGTGGGGCGAGAAGCAGGCTAACCTAAGGGAAAACAGCATACGCCCATTTACGGCTGGCATCTCTAAGACATCAGGGCATGCACCAAGATAAAAACCAAGGTTGCCTTTGAATAAGATTCATGGATCAAAGCAGTGTATTTTGTTTCTCCTTTTTCTATTCACATATATTTGGGGATTCCCATCCCGCGGTATTCACGTCTCCAGTTTCTTAGAAAATTCCTCGGTCTGGGGATGTAGCTCAGCAGCGCACCTGCCTAGTAAGTGCGAGGCCCAGAGTTCGATTCTTGGTACCAAAAAACAAAATAGTAAAAAGACCAAAAAAAGTCCCTTTGGAAAAAAACAAACAAACAAACAAAAAAAACCAAAAAAACCTCATTCTTTCTCTGGAAAACAGCTTGGATATTTTTAAAAGCCACTGTGCAACTGTTACCCTTTTTATTCTTTAGAAATCTTAATAAGTTGAATATCTGTTATTATGTCCCTTACACAATGAGTTGAGGATTGCTCCTAATTTCTCAGGATAAAGCACTCTATGCTATGGTTTCTTCCACTATTATTCACCACTGACATTATCATATTTCCTAAACAACATTAAGGTCAATTCAGGACAGTCACCTGTTATTTTATTTCAAAAATAGAGAAACTCTTATTAAATTATTATGAAGGGTCATTGAAACAGCAGGAAAAGATTATTTATTTAAGGTCACTAAGCTCTGAAGTACATAATACAGAATTGAATTAAGTCTTCTGAAAACAACCAACTGGCGACCTATGTTTTAAAGGACAATAAAGACTTGTCACTTCTCTGGTTCTTCCTAGTTTATCAAAGCAAGGGCTCAATTCAAGCAATCATTTCTCATAATCTGAACGATGTTAAGTGCTTGTTTCAAAGTAATGGGTAAAGCTCCTGTTCAGATACAGTCATCAAGACTTTTGGAATAAATTAAGCAATTTGAAAGTGAAAAAAATTCATTTTGCCAAGAAACACTGGCAAAATCCTGACCAAGTCAAAACCCAGTTGCTCCTGCAGAAAAAACATACATAGCAACCAACCACTAGATGTCATTCTTCTTCAAAGCGCTACATTCTTATCCTAGTCAAAAGGAAGTCAAGTGGTCTAGACAACTAATTCCTTAAATGGCAGTAACTGAAAATAATCTGACCTTTGACCAGGGTGCTGCACAGAAGTTGACAAAAATAAAAATAAAAAGCCAATGGAGACTGGCCATCAGCCCTCTAAGGCAAGCAGCTGTCCAAAACACAACATTTTAATGACTGCACTAAAGCAGGCAGATGCCTTGCAGAGGACAGAGGCTAACCTTCCAGCTAAGCAGGACAGCAAAACGTCCCCAAAGCCAGGCACAGATCAGCACTCAGGATCTAAGGGTCAGGCCCATAATCTCAAATCAGAGAAAAGAACTGATTTGCTGTTATATTTTATAAACAACAGCATGAGAGACATGATTCATTTCATTCTTTCATAAGGATTTAAAAGTGCCGGATCACCTTTAGGATTGAATTTTTTTTTCAACTGAACTGTTTTTTCATAATTCTTTCCCACCAAGGTGCATCAAAAGGAATTGCTAACAAAACATAAGTACACAACACAGGTTGCGAATGAGGCTAACACAGCTTGAGGTTGAGCCATTTGGGGCTGGTCCTGAGTGGATGTTTTAAGCCTTAATTTGACTATTTAATTGAATTAATTGGCAAAATGATTTTTAAAATAAGATATTGCACATAAAAGCACAGAGCTTTCTTTGTTTTTTAACGCTGGGTATAGAACTCAGGACGTGGGACATGGTAGACCAAATGTTATATTCCCAGTCTCCTGGACTTTATCTTCTTTTAATATAGCAGAAGGTGGTGATGCAGCTCTGTCCCTCCCTCCCTGGCAGTCACTGCAGGGCCTGGAGCTAATCCCTGCAGACTTGCAGCTCCACCTGGCAGCAATGCCTACCAAGCCCCTTTATTCTTGTGGGCTTCCTGCTTGGCCACAGCAATATGAATCTGCAACCCTGCTGTAAAAGCGTAGGAGAAGAATTTGAGAAGCACTAATAATATCTCATTGAACAGAAGCAGCATGGTAGTGCCACTAAAGACCAGCCAATCTTCCACAAACATAGCCCCCCAGGCAAGTGCAATGATGAGCTCCCTCCAGGAGAGCCACAAGAAATCCATATTCTGGCTACAGACTGTAGGAGGTGCTGGACTGACAGACAAGTAGAAGAGGAGGAGGGGGCTGGTGATACTTAGTGGACAGGAGTCGAACGCACTAGAGCAGCAGTTCTCAACCTGTGGGTCGTAACCCTGGCAGGGGTCGAACAACCAAAACAAAGGTGTCGCCTAAAGCCATTCCGAATCATAACTGTAGCAAAATTACAGTTTTGAAGTAGCCACCAAAATTATATTTTGGTTTGGGGGTCACTGCAACATGAACTGTATTGCGGGGTCATGGCATTAGAAAGGTTGAGAACCACTGTGCTAGAGTTTCTGTGAGGTGCCTGTTTCAGTGCAGTGTGAGGAATTGTCATTCATTGCATCCAGTTTTATGGCTGACTGGACATTCACAGAGGTTAAGACATACCTGTAATTATCTGAATCTCACACCTCACCCCATTTTGCATTATCAACGAAAGCACAGTTTTACTAATGCCATCATTACTACAATTTCCTTTAAAAGTACAAGCACTGTAAATGAAGGGAAGAGTATAGTTTGGATTTTTCTTAACATTTTCAAGAGCTACTGGCCATGTGGGAAAACAATTGCATACTCTTTGTGTCACTAGTATTACATTCATACATGACTCATGAGGTTTTTACAAAGAGGTTCTGTGTGTGTGTGTGTGTGTGTGTGTGTGTGTGTATTTCAGAGTTTACAGGATCTCACTACACAGGTTGGACTTGTACCAGTTCTCCTGTTTTTCAGCCTCCCAAGTGCTAGGATTATAGGCACATGCCACCACTCCCAGTCTCAGTTGCCATCTCAGTGCACCCTAGGGGCAGGGCTGGTATGGCAAACTGGAATGGAACTCCAGTCCCTGTGTCTGTCTACGCAGGTGCTTTAATCTGCTGAGCTATCTGACCAGACTTTATAGTTTACTTTTTAAAATTTGGTTTCTATAAAACTTACTGCATACTTGTGAGTTATACAATATTTGCTAAGCAGAACAGGTTTGTGGTGATTAATATATTATTATTGTAATAATGATGCCATTCTTAAAGTCTTCAAAGTCTAAAGTCTAGGTCTCTGCTCCCAGTGTTTGTTATTTTCTATTTCTTCTCTCTATCTGCTCTAGGTACCTCAAGCTGAAGCTTATGTGTCACTTTTCCTTCCTCCAGGAAGCCTCCCTCAGCACTATACCACCTTCCCTTACTGAGAAAAGAGAGACTTTGGTACTTTTTGTCTGGGCTCCCCACCCCAGGGTGGCTTGTCCTCTCATAAGGCAGCTCTGTTCTTATTCTCTGCAAAGCTCTCAAGAGCTTAAGATCTGTCACTGTTCTAGCACTAGCACTAGCACTAGCACACAGCATGGCAACAAATGTTTCTTGAATGCTCACTGTGTGCTCAACACTATTCCCCCAGCTATGGATACCCTAATGAACAAAAGATGATGCCCCTGACCTTCCAGAGCTGTCTTTCTAATAAGGGACAGATAACTAAGAAATTTACTAACCATAATTGTAGAATATTATCAGTAATGAGAAATATATAAACAGATCTGTGGAGGAAAAACAAGCGAGACATCTCTTAGATGAGTGGGCAGGGGAAGACAGGTAGGTGGAAACATGAAGGATGTAAAGGTCCTAGTTCAGGAAGAACCAAGAGAAGGATGTCTACATAGGCAAAATGGTGAATGCCAAGTTCATGAGTCTGACATGAGCCTGAGAGGCTCAAAACATAAAATGAAACAAAATGAACTCGAGCCTCTCTGACTAGATTGCAGTTCAAAAGCTTTAGAGGGAAGACTAGGGCCAAGGCATATGTGATCATGGTGATAAAAACTAGAAGTCTGGACCTCACTTTAGGTGCACTGGGAGACCACGTGTGTGTCCTTGCACAGGCAATCAGGCATCTGAGGTTGCAAACCCCATCCTCTCCATATCTGAAGCACTGAACTTTCACCTCCAACAGGATGTACTGAAGGAAGGAACAATTCCCTTCATACAGATTCCCTTTGCATGACCCCTACCTTAGCAAATAAGACTTGTTAGGACATGGCCACATGTAAGTCTAAAACATAGCAGGCTTAGCTTGGTGACTTCATGAGCCCCTCAGTGCTCAGGGCCACTTTAGGTCCTCAACAGCTATTACAGAGCACCAAGAAGAATCACTATCTATTTAGTTAACCAGCTGAGTACCTAGTACCTGCCAAGCTCCGTTGCAGGCATGAGAAACATAGCAATAAGCAAGGTGGACACACACATTGGCCCTCTTGCAGTTTATATTCTAGCTGGGGATAGGAAAAGGAGGCAGCCACAAAATAAAGTCTACTGGAAAGAGCACAAGGGACATGGAAAAAAAAAAAGCAGGATGAGGGGAAGGAATTAGCAACTTCAATAATCCTACACTGAACATATGTCATTTCAATAATCCTACACTGAACATATGTCATGGCCTCCTTCTAAACATCATGAAAAGTATAACACAGGTCAGCTTCAAATAAAGCAACGTTATCACTGAATTGGAGAAACAGGCTCAGGGAGCTTTAGAAACCTGCTAATGGTCACACAGAACATCCTTAATGGAGTAAGCATATCCTTTACAGGCTGAATTACAGGATAACCAAAGTGATAATAGATAAGACTTGCTAAGCATTTACCGTGCAGTAAGCACTATTCGTGAGTCTTTTCTATTATGTAGCTCTCACAACCTGCTCTTGAGGTAGATGTTTCCATTAACCCCTTTCTAAAGTAAATGTTGTAGTTACACCATTAGAAAACAGTCCCATGACTTGCTGAGGGTGGCCAATTAATAAGCAGCAGAGCTAGGACTCAATTCCAGGCAGTCATCTCCAAGTATGAATGTGCCAATCACTAATCTGTCCAAAGCCACCCCTGAAAAGGAAGCAATGAGAAAAGAAAACTGCCAGGCCTGGCTAAAGAAAACTGTCAATATGGCTAAGATCCATCTCTCCTTAACAGTCTTCTCCCCTACACCTGCATGAAAGAGCAGGAGAGAGTCATTAGCTGGACATAGAGCACAATCAAGCCCATAGTCTGCTGCTCTCAGAACCCCCAACATGAGCACTCCTGGCTCCTCATCACGAACAGCCCCTCCACCATACGTACATGCAGTTTGTTGAGCAGTACTGCGTCTGTTGTGCTGTTGGCCCCTGGCTTAGCAGCTTTCCAGAACTGCTTCTGGGCAGAATATCGGTTCATAGGACACAGCTTAAAAAGGCAGTCTAGAAATGAAAGCAAACAAACAAAAAATGTTACTCTGAATGCATGTACATGCACCCTACAGGAAAATGATTTCCATTTTTATTCATAGAAGGTATTTAAATTGTGCTATACACAGGTGATGGTACAGAACCCCTTTTTAAGCCTCTGTTTTTAAATTTAATTCTCATTGCCATGTGACATTATAGATGAGGAAACCAAAGCTTATAGAGGAAGTTAACTGTCTTTTGTCACCAAGTTGGTACAGGCAGAGATGGGACTCAGTGTTTAGAACAATGACATTGATATATATAATTGCAGTACCAGGGATTGAACTCAGGGAACCAATGCTTTAATATTTTCCCAGTTCTCGCTTTCACTTCAGGGTAGATATAATTAAGGACAAACAGTCTTCACTGTATGGAAAAATGTAAACAAGGATTTCTTTACCCAAATCTGTATCTCTTTAGCTCACAGAAATTTAAAAACTTTAATGATCACAGCCTAAGCTTGACTTATTTGGAGGTACTCCTAGGGTGGTAGCCTTTCAAGTGCTGTGTAAGACACCCCACTTGGGCACAGAAGAAAGTTCCTGAACTCCCACTGAGACAGTAGCCTCTGCATCCCCTTGTTATCAGCACATCAAGACACTTTCCAGTTAGTCCGTCTGGGCTTATGAGGCTTGACACATTGCTTGTGGCATATAATCAACCTCTGCAAGATGGCCAAACAGCTTTAAAAGACTTCAGCAAAGAAACTGATATACCATAGTACTTTAGCCCCAGTAAGCAAATAAAAGCAAAACTGATCCTTTTATTGTCAGTCTCTATAAGGTAAATATAACTACAACTGAACCAATCTGAAAAAAAGTCATCATAGAATTTTAAAACACACACACAAAATTTAAAATATTAGCCAGGCGTGGTGGTGCATACCTGGAATCTCAGCACTCAGAGGCTGAGCAGGAGGATGGCTGGAATTTGAGAGCAGCCTGTGCTACAAAGCTTGAGGCCAGCTGAACTAGACAGTGAGACCTTGTCTCAAAAACTAAAGTAAAATAATGTGATAACTGCTTGGGTGGAATGTCACTTAAGCTTTATGTTTTTAAAAATTATCAATGTGAATGTCATAATTATATATATTTTTGTTGAAAAATTCTAAGTTATTGTGAAGACTATAGTATCATGCACAAAAACAATAGTCTAACTTTTACTTTAGAAACTCTAAAAGATATAAATTGTATTGCTATGCATTGCAAGTTTGCTTTATTAAAAATTAAAATGAAATAAAATATTAGCTCTAATGTTGAACCTTAACCTAAAGCATATACGAACACTGAAGTATCAATGATAGCATGATCACTATTAACATATGACATTGTTGAGTCATTTTTTTATGAAACTCTGATTGTTTGATAGCTTATAAAATATGTTGGTGCAGCAATGCATGTATATAACTACAAATACACATACACACACAGCACAGAGGCTATGTGTATGTTTACCAAAAATTTCTGCTGAGTATATGCCATCAAAAACTCTCAGAGGAAATGGGTGCCATGGAGCACCCCTGCAATCACAGAACTGAGGGAGGGTGAGACTGTAGGGTTCCAAGTTTGAGTTCTTGCTGGACAACTCAGGGAGATCCTGTCTCAAAAGAACTAAAAAAAAGGTTGATTCTTGATACGAAGGAAGGAAGGAAGGACAGACGGATGGACAGAAAGAAAGAGTTAAAAAGGGCTGAGGCTGTATCCCAGTGGTAAAATGTACCTGGCTTCAATACAAGTACTTAGTATCCCTTAAAAAGAAAGAAAGAAAGAAAGAAAGAAAGAAAGAAAGAAAGAAAGAAAGAAAGAAAGAAAGAAAGAAAGAAAGAAAGAAATTAAGGAAATAAGTATATTGTTCAGGCAGCCAGGAACGATGGTGCGCACCTACAATCATACCTACCATGGGGCTAACACCAGAAGATAGCAAGCTGCAACCTAGCTTGGGCACAGAAAAGATCTCATTCCCTCACCTCCTAAAGAAACCCAAAAGTGCAGAGCACTGGTGATGAGGCCAGGGGAAGAGAACATGCTCAGTATGCACAAGGCCCTCAGCTCAATCTCCAGCACTACACGCAAACACCAGAAAGAATTTTCCTAGTAGGCTAAGATTTGAGATTGATACTCCAAGGTCAAGCGTGGTGGTGCACGCCTGTAATCCCAGCACTTGGGAAGCTGAGGCAGGAGGATCAGTGCAAGTTCAAGACCAGCCTGGCTATAAAAGTGAGCTCAAGGCCAACCTGAACTGAATAGTGAGACCCTGCCTCAAAAAGACAATAAATAAATAAATAAATAAATAAATAAATAAATAAATAAATAAAATAGACACTCCAATGCATAGACACTAGTCTTCACTGCAGATTATTCTTTCTTTTCAATAAAGCCCAATGAACTGTTTCATACTATACTCACAAATACCTGACTTTGCCCAGAAACAATAAAAAAATTAAAATTAATTATAGGAGCAAAAGACACATTCTTCATTTCTGTAATCTCTCTCATCATTCAGTATTTTTATTTAATCATGGACAATTATAAGGTAAATATAGGAACACTAATATTTTTTCAAGACTCTGATCCAGCTACTTAAAGTAATTTTCACTGCATCTAAAAGATATTAAGTCTTTTAGAGAACAAAGAACAAAACAGGAAACCAGTTTAAAAGACAAAGCTGCTCTTGCTGCCTAAGACACAGGTCATCGCCATTTGCTGTACCAGCGGCAACTTAAATGACGTCACTGTGACAGGCATGGTTTTTCTAGCTGCCTGATGGATGTGAACTCTCCATTTATCTTCTGAATAATTATGCAACCATGGAACTACTGGCCAGAATTAAATGTCCTATCTTGACGTAGACATCTAAGCTGGGCCAACACAATTTCCTTAACCATGTAACTTGGTTTGGCTTCGTTTTCTGAGACAGAGTCTCAGAAAAGTGCTGTGTAGTGGAGACTGCCCTAAAGCTCACTATGTAGCCCTGGTTGGCCTCCAACTACTGATGCTCCTCCTGCCTCAGTCTTACAACTGCTGGGATTTCATGTGCATCACCATGGCTGGCTATGACTTCTTATAAAAGTAATTCAAAATGCTTGTCATCAACATTAACTTTTGATATACAACTTACTTTGTGTTACAAATGGTGTTAACAATCTTAACTTTTATCAGTAATAAGATAGAGAACAAAATGATCTATTTTTTCCTTTAATACATTTAATATACGAATAGCTAACTGTATATAATAAGGCTAGATCCACAATGCTGAGCTGTGGCACACAATGTAAGGCACCATTTTACAACTGTGCACATTATTACCAAGCCAACTCCTTACTTCAACAAATCGGCTATATCACAGGGTCAAAACTGAAGGTAACTTCACATTCAACTAAAGAAACAATGTGAATTTAAGCACTGTCAATCCAACCAAAGCCTTGCAATAGCTTCCATACCAACTGTTTCTCTTGGACAAAACAAAGCACTACATTGGATGAAGTGTATTTACAACCAACTGTCTATGTAAATATAAGAGATGCTAACATACTAGTAACAGAACCAAATTAGCCTTGCTGATTTTGCCCTGTCTCCCTGGTTGCTTAGTAACTGATTCAAAGTGAAAATTAAGCAATTCAAATGTAATGCTAAAGTAACTTTCTCAAATTCTGCAATTCAGCAACTCCATATTGCCCTTTGCTATTTGTATGGTGCAGCAGTACAAAATTAAAGTTTTGCTGTATCCTAATACTGTACTAAGTACAGAAATAAACAAGTATCAGAAACCTAGAAGAAAAAAATATATACACACACACTGAGAAAGGGAACCATGTGGGTGTTGTGTGAGAACATGTGTGTACACCCATGCACACATACACCATGGTTTGAGTTCATCCCAAAGAAATGCCACAAAAGAAATCTTATGTAACATGCGATTTTTGGGCCCTTGAGGAATAAACTAAGCTTTCAAAAATTACTTTGGGATACTTTGAATCTTTAGCATATGCCATATTAAATTAGCAAAGGAAAAGACGGGTGAATAGAAACATTGAGTAAAATGTTGAAGGGCTAGAAAACACAGGAAGCAGGCCCTATGCCATCCTTGACTGATCAAGTGATACCCCAGAGTGGGATACAGAGAGAATACTTAGCTGCTCAGTGGCTAAGTTAACTATCAAAATGTAACTTATGCACAGAAAAGAGAACATGGGGACAAGAGAAGCCATAAGGTTTTCCTTGAGCATTCTAGGATGAAGGGAGACAAAGGGCAGAGAACAAAAACTTGAGCAAACCTTCACATGAATCCCTGTTAAGAGACAAAAACAGAAAATTAAGGCAGTGAAAGTGAATCTCCTTGATGTCAACATCATCATCCTCCCCATCTCTGTAACTCCACACTGAGTTCCTGATAGTAAGAACTCAAGGCTAGGGGTAGAGTAGGAGCTGAATGCAAGTTCTGAATTACCCACAGAGCTCCAGAAATAATGGTAGACATGTCTCTTGAAACTACTTCATGCTCTCAGTTTATGGAAGTGTATTCACAGACTAAAGTACTATTTACTGAAGTGCCTACTATGTGTGTTCAGTGTTGCATGATGAAAATAGAACAGTAAACCTTCTGTGTGAGTCCCTTAGTACAATCCTAGAGACAGATGCACTACTCAAATAAACAAGCTGATATACATCAAATTAAAAGCACCATGGAGGAAAAAAATTTCTTTGGACATAGTATGTCTATAGTGGAGCATTTGTGCTTCATACAAAGGATCAGGAAAGACATCTCCAAGGCTTTGGTGTCTAAACATACAGCTGAAAAATGGGTTGGGGGACAAAAGGAGTGAGAGAGAAAGAGTGAAAAAAGAGAGAAAGTGTAAGTGAATGAGAGAGGGTAAGAGTGAGAGTGAGAGTGAGAGCAAAGAGTGAGGGAGAGAGTGGAGAGAGGGAGAGAGCAAGAGTTAGCACTGATGAGAAATCTGGCGGCAAAGCTTTGAAGATAGAGAAAATAACAAGTAAAAAGCCCCTGAGCTGGGGAAAAAATCTTGACAGTGCTAAAAGAATAGAAAAGAGGATGTGAAGAACAGTAGGCAAAAGCTGCGGCTGGAGAAGCAAGCAGCGGCGGCCTCGTGCAAGTCTATGTGCGTCTGGGGAAGCAGCTGAGTCATTCCAAAAGCAGTGGGAAGCCACTCAGCCTATAAGCAAAGCAAGACCTTGGTCTGGCTTTCACTTCCAAGGGAGCTTTGGGGGTGTCTAGCAAGAAGGTGAAGGTTGGGGAGGCACAAGTCTGGGCAAGAGGAACATAAGACAGTAATTTCATTTTGTCTGTTCATACCTTGAGTTGCTTTTATAACATTAAAAATAGTGTTCAATAGTGAGCGGGGCAACCATCCACTAGGAAGTTAAAAACTCAGAGCAACTGATTATTAATGGATGCCAGGAGTAGGATAACAAAAGGAGATGAAAAAGAATAGGAAACTGGAGAGGACAGCACAGTCCAGGAAAAAAACAAACAAACAAACAAACAAACAAAAAAAAACAAGTATTCCAGATACAATGCACCACAATATAGTTCATCTGCAAGAGACCAGCCTCCCTGGCCAAATCTAAAAATTATGCTCATATAAGGTGACAAAAGGTTAAGTGAGGTTAAAAGTTCTCAGAAGGAAGAATAAAGACCAATTTATCTTCATCCCTGACTACACACTCAACTCGATCTTCTATGAAATCCAAATCTATCTTACCAAATTCCAATAAAAGAAGATGCAAAGAGGTTAAGGAGTAGAACTCAGCAGTGAGGCAAAAGTAAAGCCTGTGTCTCTATAGAGGAGTATCAACAGAAGCAAGCTAGCTGGCAAGGCAGAACTCCACAACGACTTAGGAACTGGAGGCTGTGGGCAACAAGAGCAGGAGGAGTGCGATAATAAGCCCATAACGAGTAGTAGACTGAAAACACACAGAAAAGGTAGTCGGACTCTTGTTTCCACCCACCGCATACAGTCAAGACAACTCGCCATTCTTCAATAGAGGCACTGTCTATCTGAAGAAAACTCTATCTGAAGAGAAATTATGAAGCTGCAGGTACCAAGTATGAAGAAGCAATGCAGGATGGGTGACTGCAACAGCCAACAAGTGGGCTCAGTACAAATGTACACATGGGATGTCCAGATGCACAAGCTGTGCCCCAGCCAAGCTCCTCACCACCAGCTGGGTACCCAGAGCAGGGATTGCCATCATGGCCCCCAGGCCAACTGCAGCCTACTCTAGCTGATTGCATATGGCTCCCAAGCTAAGAATCATGGTTTTGGTATTTTCAAATAATAGGAGACAAAAAGGACAGTAAGACATGCGGAACGACATGAAATTCAAGGCTCAGCATCTATTAAGCATCACCAATAAAAAAAAATTACACCTTGGCTTTATTTTACTAGGATATGTTTTCAGTACAAGATATTTTCATTAATCTTAGGGAATATGTACAAGTATGTAACATATCTTTTTTTTTTTTTTAATGAGCAGAATAGCTTTATCAGGGGAAAGAAAGTTCCTGTCTAAGAGGGACAAGAGGGAGGTCCTGAGTGGGTGTCCCCGGGATGTAACATATCTTGATTCTTTTTATTTCCCTTCCCCCTTCACAACCTACCTCCTTCTCTCTCTAGATCTTTCCCCATTTTCATTATTATTTTTCTTATTATTGTTTAGTTAAATTTGCAACATGTAATGATTACACTCATTGCAGACAGTTGATACACATACACAACATACATTATAAATCCTGCTACGGCTCCTCCCCCACTTCCTGCCCCTGCCACTATTCTCTTGGCCCCCTTTTATTTGCAAAAGATCTTCCTGTGTCCTTTCAATTTTTTTTTCTTTTTTTTTTTTTTTTTACTTTGCTCTTTCCTTATACTTTGGATTACTCAATTTAGAGAAATCATATGGCATTTAAACTGTGGCCTGATTTGTTTCACTTAGCATTATGTTTTCAAAATGTATTCATTTTCCTAAAATTTCTCTAATTTATCCTTTTTTATAGCCAAGTAGTAACTCATGATTCATACTGTAGATACCACACTTTCTTTATTCATCTGTTGATGGACACGTGCTCCTTCCAGGATTTAGCACTTACACATTGAGCTGCTATGAACATGAGTATGCTTGCATGACTGTAATATGATGGCTTTAGGGAAGATACCTAGAAAAGGAACAGCTGGGCCAAATGAAATGTGCATTTTGGTCTTTAAAATCTCCATACTAATTTCTTTTCTCCCCCCCCCCTCTATTTAGGACAGGGTCTACAGGGTCTCACTATGTAGATCAGACTTGTAGTGATTCTCCTGTTTTCAGCCTCCCAAGCATTGGGATTACAGGTATGTGTCACCAGGCCCAATCTCAACTGAAGTCTCAGTGCGCCCTGTGGGTGGGGCCGGCACAACACACTGGGGATCAAACCCTGACCAATGCACCCTGCTTAAGCAGATGCTTTAGTCTGCTGAGGTATCAGGCCAGCCCTCCACACTTTCTTTCTTTCTTTTTTTTTTTTTTTTTTTTTTTTCCAGAACTAGGGATTGAACTCAGGCCCTTGCACTTGCCATGCAAGCACTTATTCTACTGAGCTATCTCCCTGGCCCCAAACTAATTTCTATAATAGTTGTATTAGTTTATATTTCCATCCACAATGTAGAATGGTTATTTCTTCACTGTAGCCACACCAGCATTTGTTATCATGATTTCCTGATGATTGCCAATCTTTCTGGCATAAAGTGAAAACTTAGCATTGTTTTAATTTCCATTTCTCAGTTGGTAGGGATGTTGAATATTTTTTCATGTATTTACTGCTATTTGTACTTATAAGAAACGTCTGCTCATTTCTGTTGCCTACATTGTGAATGGACCTTTTATTTTGGAGAGTCTAATTTCTTGAGTTCTTTATACATTCTACATATTAGTTTTCTGTTAAAGAAGTAACTGGAAAATTTTTTACTCATTTTGTGAAGAAACAAATTTTGTTTTGTTTTTATTTAGACAGGGTCTTACTATGTAATGTAGACTGGCTTCAAGTGATATTATTATCACTTAAACCACTCCACAAGCCCTACATTCCAAGTTTAGTCAGTCTCTCCTGCCTTGGCCTCCCAAGATCTGAAATTATAGGTGTGTACTATCATGTTTGGCTCTGATAGGAAAGAAAGAAGGAAGGAAGGGAGGAAGGGAGGGAGGGAGAGAGAGAGAGAGGGAGGGAGGGAGGGAGGGAGGGCGGGCGGGCAGGCAGGCAGGCAGGCAAAAAAAAAAGTGTGTGTGTGTAAACATTTTCCTTCTTGTTTCATTATCTCAGTTTTACCCCTTTAGCTGCAAGGCTTGAAATATTTATAGGAAATATTAGAGGCTCCTAGCTTACAGTATCATTCTGAAAATACATGTAAAGTCCCCATGGAAGTGTCCTATGTGAGCAATTCCTCCTAAGAAAGATCATTTTAGAGTTAGACTAACCACTCCACAAGCCCTACCTTCCAAGTTTAGTCAGCTTCTTCGGCCTTCACTTTTAAATCTGAAGGGGCAGGCAGGATCAACAGATATGTGATTAGCAACATTACTGAGGGATACTACACTATCACTGATATGAAGAAGAGAAAAAATACCAAGAGCAGAAGAACTGTTAAAAGAGAAAGCAGTAACAAAAAATATAACCAAGTTCCTCAGAGGTAAGACTGGAAATTCTCACAAAAATAGTAGGCATGGCAATTTAAAAAGTGACAAAATAAGAACTCTGAAAAATTTAAACTGCAAAGACTAAAAATTCTAATGTTTAACTATAAAAAAACAAGCTGCGAAATTTTTCTTGAAAATCAGAGCAGAAAGAGGAAAGTTGAAGAAAAGAAAAACAAAAGAAAGAGTGACAAAAGCAAGGGGTGGGGAAGGTGTATGGGAAAATGAGAAGAAAAGGCAAAGGGAAGTTGTGGTGATTTGGGTCTAGATTCCCCGCCTCCCTGCCCCAGCCTCATGCAGTCATAGGTGTGGCTGTTCAGCACGGGCTCAAGGGGGTGTGATGCTGGGTGTGACTCTACGCCCTGGGTTACCGATCTTATAGCTGGGGTAGAATAGAAACGCAGCTTCTGCTGTTTTGCTGCTGCTTGCTGCCTCCTGCCTGCACCGTTTCTCACAGAGGGTCAGTGGCCCTTTGCCGGGCACTCTGACTTAGAGCCAGCTGACTGTGGACTGAAGTCTCTACCAACTAAGGCAAATTAACTATTCCTCCTTTTACTTTGGGTGTTGGATATTTTCCTCTCTGCAATAAGAAAGGTAACTACAAAGAAAAGAATAGGAAAGAATTTACAAGCTTAACCTACACACTCAACACCCAAGAAGAATTTCAGACAAAGATATTGAAGGTTAGTCACAGCAACGACCCCACTTCTCTGGTACCAAATTCTGTCTTAGTTACTTTTCTATCGTGCTGGGACAAATACCCAACACTCAAAATGAAGGAAGGAAAGATTTACTTAGCTCACAGTTGCTGGAGGTTTCAGTGCATATTTGGCCGACTCCAAGGCTGGGAGGCACATGGCGGAGAGCAGCAGTTCATGGCAGTGGAACGGCAACAGTGGCAACAAAGGCAATGGAATAACCAGGGGAGCAGAGAGCAATAGCTTGAGTCTGTCTCTCTGTCTCTCTTTATATTACATCAGGCTCTCTGCCTCAGCCTATCTGCCTCAGGCCACACCTGTAACTCCCAGCAGGATTCAGATCCATAATCTCATCAGTACTAAAACACACAATGCCAGTGACTCATGAGTCAAGTCTCAATCTATAGAAGTCCCCGCCCCATGATTGCAAGAGCCTTTGGGGGGACAACTAGACATAAACCATAACAGTAAATTTACACTGCAGACTGACAAAGGCAGCAAACTGCATGCTATGGCTTGAATGTTTGTTTAACCCAAAACTTCTATGGAAATTTAACTGCCAATGCACTGGTAACGGGAAGTGGGATCTTTAAGAAGGACTAAGCTATGAGGGGTACATGCTCAGTGATGGGTTTGGTGTGAATAAAAGGGCTTTGGGGAAGGACTCTTGCTAGGTCTTCCACTCTTCTGCCTTATGAGGAATAGTGCTGCTCCCCTCTAGGAAACACAGTGCTCAAGGAGCCAACTTTGGAGCAGAGGCCAGACCCTCCAGCACCAAAGCTGCTCATCCTTGGATCTTGGATTTCTCAGGCTCCCAGACTGTTACTCAATAAACTGCTCTTTGTTACAAATTAGTCTATGCCATTTTGCTATAACATCACCATCTGACTAAGATACTGGATAATGCCAAATATCAGTGAACTTGTAGAGCTTTTTTTTTTTTTTGGCACTGCTGATGGGCACACAGACGAGAGGTAGCAACTGTGCAGGGCAGAGTGGAATGAGTAAAATACATACAAACACATAACTACAACACACCACCCAGTAATTCTACCACAGTGCAAAGAAAGACTCATGGGCCCCCAGAATTCATATCACAACATGGAGAAGGACGTTCTTGCAAAGAGCAACCAAAAAGTTATCAGCTTTTGAATCCACTAGCCAGGAAGTCACCCAATCACATGACCCCACCGGGATGCAAAGAGCTGAGACAGGAAGTTCGCTGCACCCAGGAAGATGAAATGGACCTTCCCTTGGTCCCACATCCACTGGCTATAGTTGAGGCAAGTTAAACATAGCTTTTTCACTTACAGAATTTGAACTCTTAAAAACCATCACAAGTAACCAGAAAAGCTAACAACCAATAGGATAGTATTATTCATAAATTCATTCAGCCAACAGATAGGATGTGACTTTATGTAAGAAGAGAGAGATCAAGACGCAATATACATAAACTATAAATGTAAAAAATTTAAGTGTTCATCATTCATAGTTTGCCTTTTTTTTTTTTTAGAAAGGATGAAAGAACTAAAGTTTCAGAACTAAGTGATGATGGGCTGGACAGATAGCTCAGTAGATTAAAGTGCCTCTTTAGGCAGATACAGGGGCCAGGCATTCCACCTCTAGCCTGCCATGCGGGCCCCGTCCCCTGGGATGTGCTGAGACAGCAACTGAGACTGCCATAGTGGAACATGCCTCTCATCCCAATGCTTGGGAGGCTGAAAACCAGGAAGGATCAGTAGAGGCTGCTGTGTGTAGTGAGACCCTATAGACACTGTACCCTATAGACACTGTACTAAATACATTAAAAAAAAAAAAAAAAAAGTAAGTGATGGCATACAAAAAGGAGAATACTGATTTTCACCAAGGAAATTCACTACCACCAAAGTAATAATGGATGGGAAATGCAAAACAATCAATAAGTAAAAATTAATCCAGGAATATAAACAGTACATACTGCAAAATGTATACCAATAAAAAATTAAAATTTGGAAAAAAGTAAGAATTAACTTAGGTCAAATTTACTACACTACCAACCTCAAGAGGATGGAGTTTATCTGGCTAGTGTACCATTCTGCCTCCAGCGCATTCAGTAAGTGGGCCAAAAAAATAAACATGAAAATGAAAATGTGTCACGGTGGGAGAACAACCAAATGGGGCAGTTTAGCAAAAGGAAAATTTACACATATTTCAAGAAAAAGCCTTCCATAAGCAATAATTAACTCGTTCGCTATAAGCAGAATCCAATTGCACCCTGTTGCATCTACTGCATGTTAATCACACTTCCCAAGCTGTAACAGCAGCTTTTTAAATTAAGTGACATTTTCCAATTGGGATTGCCAAATAAACCCTCCATTACCTGTCTGCAAAAACCACAAGCATTGTCATTAAGAGACAAAGAATAATGATGTCAGTTTTCCTTCACTTCAAACAACTAGATGCTTCTCAGAATAGAAGGTTCAAGCAGACCATCTGCAAGGCTGCTAGCCCCTACCTTTTATCACCTTTCCTGTTACCAGGACAAACCAATTAAATAAACTAGAAGATATGAAGAGATTTTCTTTCTGACCTGCTTTAGCTCAGACAGCTAAAGTTTTACTTACCTATTTGCACAACCTATTTAATTTGGACTACACCGTGCAGAGACCAGTATCCAGCAGGAATGAGTGCTGCCTGCACCACCCCGGCCTGGCTCCCTATCTTGCCTACTGATTCTATGAGCTCTCCAATATACTTTAATACTTTCCTTTTTGGCTTACTTTAGCTTCTATTCTTTGCCACCAAAAACCTGAGGTGACTTATACAGTAAGAAAATCTATTTTGCTTTATTGGCAATGGAAACCAGCAAGAGCTTCACCACCCGAGAGAGAACATCTGAACAATAGGAGCTATGCAATCTGAAAACCTAGGTTCCAGCACTGGCTCCATCAGACACTGGCTGAAGAACTCAGTCCTGATAACTTAAACCTTTTTGTATCTGTATGTTTTCTATAAGACAGCTCATTTCTTCATGACTATAGAGCTTTAAGATCCATCAAGGCATGTGGAAGCTTACAATCTATATCATGTCACCAACAGCAAATCCAAATCTGTAAGTGTTAAAGACTATGCTGATATAGAATCTACCTAAATGAGTTCAAACTCCAGCTCTAGTGCACACTAGCTGTACGATTTCAGGGGAAATGGCCCCATTTCTCTAAGTTTTAGTTTCTTGCCTATGAAGGGAATAATCCCAACTTATAACTTGAAAGACTAACTTAACTATTTCACTTGAAATCTTTCAAGCCTACCTCACCGCCAACACTCAATAAGCACAGATGCTATAATGTAAAGGGCAAGCAAATGGCATATTCATGCCACACTATGTTTCCGGAAGGCCACACTGCAGTTAAAAACTTACACATACACAAATGAGTGCTCACCAACATTATTTTGAGTGGAAGATGCCAAAGCAAAAAGGAGTCCATTTGTACTCAGAGTCCATTTGTACTCAGAGTCCATTTATATGAGGCTAAAGAATATACAAAAATAATATTTATTGTGGCAGCAGGAAAGTATCTACTATTAATAGTACAGCAACAAAGGTTGTTGGATGAGTTGGTATTCTGTGGGCAGAAATGCTTTCGGGAAACTGGATATGTTCTGTATGTATGGAAAACTCTGCCACCTCGGGCCCGCCAGAAACTCATTCAACCTAGCAACTAAGCCCAGCATGCAAGGTAGACGGCCCTGGGCCAGAAGAAACTTGCTGGACCCAGAAACCAGGCCCAACATGTGAGTGAGAACACCCTGGGCCTGCAGGAAACTTATTCAACACAGCAACCAAGCCCCGCATGTGAGTAAGACCACCCTGGGCCCACTAGAAATTCACTGACCCAGCAACCAGGCCCAGTGTGTGAATGAGACAGCCCTGGGCCTACCAGAAACTCATTCGACCCAGCAACAAAGCCCAGCATGGGAGTGGAACTTCATCCGTTAGACAGGCCTGGTGTGGAACACTGCCACAGAACTCTGAGCAGAAAAACTAGAAACAAGACCCATCCAGCTGATCCAGGAGCAGAACATCTTGCCAAAGAGGCACAGCAGATTCACCTCCAAGGGCTGCAGTAGGAAGAAGTGTAGGTCAGCAGTCAGACCCAAGCCACACTCACCTGGACAACATTGAACTTGGTAGATCCAGACCTGGTGCTAAGGTAAGAACTCTACCAAAGCTCTACAACAAAGGTCAGAAGGAAGAGATATACAAAATGACAAAGAGAAGGAGCAAACTACGCTCTCAGGCCCCAAGCCTACGCAGAACACAAGAGACAATAGCAGAGAAGAAATTAGAAATCACACACCTGAAATCTCTGAAATAATAGCATCTGAAGTAAAGAAACAACTGCAGAAAGGTGTAGAGGGAATTAGATCAGAAATAATTTCTGAAGTAAACAAAGAAATAATAGCTAGAATAAAAAAAGTACTAAGTGCTTCTAAAGAAGACATTGATTTTAAAACAAAGAGGAGAATAGAAAAATGACAGAATCCTTGAATGAGCAATGCAGGAAAGTAACAGAATGTATGAAGCAGATTCAAAGTGGTATATAGAAACTTAAAACCTCAATCACAAGCTGCAAAACTATTTCAATGAAAGTGAAAATAGACTTTCAGACTTTAAAGACACCACTGCAACTAGTGAAGAGGTAAGAAAAGATCTGTTACAAGCAACTAGGAGGCAAAAATAAATAAATAAATAAATAAATCAACATCTATAAGATGATGCAAAGATAAACAACGTAAGACTAATAAGCATCAATGAGAAAGGAGTCTGTACAAAAGATATAAAAAGAATACGGGCAGAAGTAATAGCAGAAAACTTCCCAAATATGGAGAAACAACTTGACATTAAGTTAACTGAAGCATATAGAACTCCAAATAACATCAATCCAATTAAAACCACACCCAGACATATAATAGTCAAGATTCCAGAAATTCAGCACAGGAACAGTATACTAAAAAGCTGCCACAGCAGCGGTTCTCAACCTGTGGGTCACAATCCCAGCGGGGGTCGAATGACCAAAACACAGGGGTCACCTAAAGCCATTCCGAATCATAACTGTAGAAAAATTACAGTTTTGAAGTAGCCACCAAAGTTATTTTTTGATTTGGGGTCATCGCAACATGAGGAACTGTATTGTGGGGTCACGGTACGTGCTAGAGAAAAGAAAAAGATCACATTTAAAGGAAAACCCATTAGAATAATGGCAGATTTCTCTTTGCAAACCATGAACTCAAGAAGAGCATGGAGCAAAGTACTTCAAGTCTTGCAAGAAAACAAATTCCAGCCAAGGCTGATATACCCTGCAAAACTCTCTTTCAAGTTCAGTGGAGAATGAAATACTTCTAGGACAAAGAACAACTAAAGAATTTCATGACGACAAAGCCAACCATGGACAGTTTACTAAAAGATATTCTAGAGAGGGATCAAAATGACCACAACTCCATGAAAGAGAATGGAAAGAACCCACCAAATAAGGCAAACCATTAAACACAGGAGAAAAAGAGGTATGCAAAAGTAGTTTCAACTATTCTTTTTGAATACAGCAGCAGAATATTTCCGTCAGCATATTCTACAAACGGACTTCTTTGCACCCTATGGGTCATGATTCTGTCTGGTTCTGCAGGATGGATATCAAGGGAATAGCAGTAGCTCAGTCCCACAACTGACACGTGACCACCAATAAGCGTCATGAACACTATTGTCCCACGTCCACAACATACTAGAACTTTGTGCGATATCCTATCCCCAAACTATTACAAGTTCTGGTCATATATTTGCCACCCCAGTATTTATGTTATGTTTTATTCTTAGCGATTCTTTACTACCATGGAAACTTTTTCTTAGTTGACATCTTTGTATATATTAACCTATTTAAATACTATATGAGTACTCTGAATTGATTACAGATTCATACATATGATATACACACAAAAAAAGAAAATTCTGTCCAGTATACATTTAAGATTTATACATATATTCACACACATACATGTGAAATAGTTCATAAAAATGATAAAACATCTCTTGTGCTGTGATGAGAAAGAAAAAGATCTGGCTGATAAGGAAACAATGCATTTTCCCTACCTGGAAACAGATTAATAATATCTCATTTTTACCACTCGAAAAACATGCTTTGCTTGTTTAAGGCTTAGAGGGTGTTAGCTTATAATGACAGGAAAAAAAGGAGGAAGGAGGGGGAGAGAGATGGCATCATGACTCCCCCTATGACGTAGTCACTTGCATCACCTATAGGAAACTCCTGATGAGATGTTTGCAGGGTATACCAGATAAACAGGAATGGGAGTGAAGGCAGAAAGAATGTACCTTTTTGAAGAATGAAAAGCCATTAAAATGGACACATAACAGCTGGTATTGCAGCCCCAGAATTCTTTCAGAGAAATTCCAGAATTCCTCTCTGCTAGATCCCTGGATATGGCCCACCAGCTAGCAAATGGGATCCACCAGTACGACTGGGATCCAACTCATTGTCCTCCCTCCCTCCTGTACCTACCTAGGCACTACATCCCTCACACCATTTCCTTTTTCTCCCAGGTTCTCCAGTGTTCAAGCTTCCATACCAGCTGGGCAGAGCTGTCATTACTGGTTTAGTTCCATTTCTCCATATAGAGACAAGAAAGATGACTAGAAGATAATGCCCGGATGTCTTGTTCTGTTCTATCTTACTATTCACTGAAGATCTGACACAACCCTAACGACATCAGTTTTTTCCCTCTATCCCAGCAATATGTAAGCTGTGCCATCCCTCCACACACTGTTGACATTTCTATATATTAAGCTTCCCCTCAACAGATTTCTTATAAAGAAGTTCTTTCATTTCACCCAAAGCCTAGAGGGGAGAAAAGGTAATTAAGTCAAGATTCACTCAAAGACATTGTGTATATACCCTCAATAAAGACAAAAGTTGTTTTCTTGATTTATTTCATGACCTATGTTTCATTTGCTTGCACTTTATTATCCCAGAGCACAGCCTACCACCAAAACATCTGCCAAAAAAGAATGATTTTCAAGCTTCTCCTGTCTGTCAGAACACACAACCTGAAAGATGAACTTTCCACCCCAAATCATGGCTTTTTATCAAAAAACTGTTCAAGAAAATTACCTTAGAAATAACCCTAGGGGCTGGGGAGATAGCTCCGAGGCACAAGTGCCTGCTGGGCAAGTGCAAGGTCGTGAGTTTGAACCCTGGCCCCACAAAAGAAAGAAAGAAAGAAATAACCCTAATCCTCAAAAGATTAGATTGTACTGCAACAGGGTTTCTGAACATCATCATTTACATTTAAAGCCTCATCTGTAATTCTCTATTGTGAAGGGATGCCCTGAATACTGAATGATGCTATCCCTCAGAGGTTCACGCGGTAGAGGCTTGGAGTCCAACGTGGTGATGTTGAGGTCACAAAACCTTTAATTGCAAAGGTGGGGGTTGAAGAGGGCATGGGGCTCCATTGTCAGGAATAGATAATGCAGTCTCATGCCAATGGGTCAGGTGTAGTAGGAGGGGATTACTTAGAGGAAGTGGGGACACCAAGAGGGAGCCTTGCTCTTCCAGCTTCTTGCTCCCTTCCCTGCACATGTGCACCCTCTGCAAGCAGCATTTTAGGCCTTCCAGCCAACAGAATCATAAACCAAATGAACTCTTTATACTTTGGGCCACCCAGCCCTACATTTTTTGACATAGCAACAGAAAGGAGACATGACAGATGCTCAGCAGCATCTCTGGGCTTTATACATGAGCTGTCAGTAGCCCCCACACCCAGTTTTAATGATGAGAAAGGATTCTCAATTCTTTTTTTTTTTTTTTGGCGGGACCAGGGTTCAAACTCATGACCTTGCACTTGCCAGGCAGGCACTTGTGCCACAGAGCTATCTCCCCAGCCCCCAGAATTCTAACTTTTGCAAATGTTCTCTGGGGTCTGAAATCACCTTCCACATTTGCACTACAGGAATAATTTTTTCCTCACCATCTTTCTCATGAACCAGTAACCTGAAGTTGTCAAAAGTGACTGGGCCAGTAAATACAACAGGGAGAATCAAAAGTCATTCCAGATCGCTCTGAATTATGTTTCCAAGAAGCCTCTTTCTTTGCTGTACTGAAATTGTACTTGGTGGCTGGAATTCTCTTTCTAAAATTAATTCACCTGCCTAAAATTCTGTAGGGTGGTGATTCTTGACTCTGGATGCTCTTTACAGCTACCTGAGGGGGTCTTCAAACTAATAAAATGCCCCGGATCCTCCCTCAGACATTCTAATGCATTGACCTCATGAGCAGACACAGTGTTTATCTCCCAAGCTCTCCCAGAGATTTGACCATTCCTTTGGGGTTCTACATCACAGCTGCTGCACTGAAACTGGGAGTAGATTGTAACTGCAGGGGAGTTTATTAACATGCAGATGCCTAGGTGGAAAAAACGAGCTTCAGAATTCCCATTTTGCCAAGTTCTCCAGGTGGCCCCTGCCACACTCTGAGCAGCACACTCACCTGCAGGATTAAATGGTTTCTAAATATAGCACTTGTCAAATTGGAATGTACAGACAGATCATCTGATGATCTTGTTAAAATGCAGGCTCTGACTCAGGAGGCCTGGCAGAGTCTACATTTCTAATATGCACTGGATGAGGCCAAAGCACCTGAACAGCAAGGCTCTAACAAACTGGAGTCACCACCTGCAATCAGGTTGCTGTTTCAAGTCCCATCAGGACATCACAAATAGCTCAGCAACAACAACGGTTAGATCCCTCAAATATTACCACTGTCCACTATGGAAAGAATTTCAGTCAGGAAAGCCTGCACTTCGTTTACCCCACCACATCTTCAGTTACAATTGTTTAACTCCTCCCCTACCCGACCCTGGCCATCCCAAAGTCATTACAGCACCCACAGTCATGCACCACAGTATCACTCTTGGGGTGCAAGTTGGCCTACTCCTCTGCCAGCAATTGTATTCCTCAACAGAGTTGGTGCCACTTTCCTGAGAACAGTCTATCACAGTTTAAGCTCACTTCAAACTGTGCAGTCTATCACTGTAAGCTCACTTCCCAAACATGGGAAGTCTTTCCTGTTTTCTACCTTACCACACTCCAACTTTATTATCATTCTCTTACAGGATACTAAACTGCCTCTATCCTAGTACTGCCTTATAATTTGCCTACATAATGGGTATGTTTACCTACGTAAACAGTTATGTGATAGAATCGGAAAATACTTTGATTTCCATCTTCCACTGTGGTTTTAAAACATATTTGGTGGGGAATGTTCTTTCCCCTTCTTTTTTTTTTTTTTTGTCTTTTTGAGACAGGGTCTCGCTATGCAGTTGAGGCTGGTCCTGCACTCACTTTTGTAGCCCAGGCTGGTCTCGAACTCGCACCAATCCTCCTGCCTCAGCCTCCCAAGTGCTGGGATTACAGGCGTGAGCCACCACGCCCGGCTACTTTCCCCTTCTTCTGGATTTTTTTTATTTATTTTTTCTTGTTTCAGAACTTTTGTTTGTTTATTCACTCATTTTTATGGCCGGCTCAGCCTGCCCCAAGGGCAGGGCTGGCGCAGCATGTGGTGCCGGGGATCGAACTGCGGTTCCTGAAGCTGCCCAAGCTTTCCCAAGCAGGCGGTTTAGACCACTGAGCCATCCCGCCGGGCCCCCCCTTCTTCTGGATTTTAAACATGGAGGGAGACAGTCAAGCCTCTGGTAACAGAAGAGTTGCAAACAGTGCCAACTCAGAAATCAAAAGTGTTCAGAGCCATGAAATATTTCAACCAGTATTTCAAGCTATATCCTACCCACTGACCTCCCTTCTCAGTTCCCAGGTTGTCTCCTTTACTTCTCATCTCACCAAAGATGGCACACAGGGTGGAAGTAGGAAAAGATGGAGGACCTAGGAGGGTGGGAGCAGCTTCACACTCCTGGCCTGAAGGAAACATGCTTAAATCTGACTTCACTCACCAGCATCCTCAGATTTTTATTTGGAAACAGGTGTAAATTCACAGAAAGTTAAGGAAAGCAACAGATATATGGTGTGTAGCAGGATGTGTAGTGATGTGGAGGCATCAGTGTCCAACCACTGAGAGACTTCCTCCGCCCTTCTTTGTTTTGAGACAGTCTCACGAAGTTGCCATGAATTTTTAATCCTTCTGCCTCAGCCTCTCAAGTAGCTGGGATTATATCTGTGCACTATTATATCTGGCAGAAGTAAAAGTATTCTGAATATACTATATCTGGGGTAACTTGTTTTAACATTTTACTTATCTGCCTTATCATAAATATTCTCTATATATTTGTCTGTGTCTCCTTTACTTTTCTCACATTGCTGGGACAAAATACCTGACACCCAAAATGAAGGAAGAAAAGGCTCACAGTTAGTGGAGATTTCAGTCCATATTCAGCTGGCTCTAAGACAGAGTGGCACATGGCAGAGAGCAGCAGTTCATGGTGGTGGAAAACAGCAAGACAGCCAGAGCAAAGCAGAGGAACAGTGGCAGTGATGGCCACAGAGACCAAGTTCGTCTCTCTTGTCTTCAGGCTAGACTCCCCAGGCTGTGGGTGGAGCACTCAGACCCATAATCACAGCAGCATTCACACCTGTAATCCCAGTACTGTCGCATGGATTAATCACAAAGTCTAGAAGTCTGCCCCATAACTACATCAAGTTTTGGGGGACAACTAGATACAAGCCATAACAGTCTGGAAATAATATACATACAAAATAATTGTCTTCATTACAGCATCCATTTGATAATAATATATTCCCCAACATGACCACACTTATTAAACTTCAACATATTTAACATTGGTGCTATGCTTTAATTTCATCTATGGCTCGTAGTCACACTGTCATTTGACCTAATGAATAATGGTCTTTCCAGCACTCTTCTTCACTCCAGCACAGGAGCCTATTAAGGATTAGGTCTGTATTCAGCTGTAGTTTTTCTACAGCTAGTCTTTGTCTTTTACACAAACTGAGATGGATTAACTAATGGTCAACTTGTGGTACCCAGCTGACCTGAATAAGCATGGTGCTGGGTGTGAAAGGCCCACCTGAGGATTGTTCCCAACAACATAAAAAGAGAACTAGAGAGGGAGATGGTGTGCTGCTGATTCCCCTGGAAAAGTGGATCCTGCTGGCTTTCCTGATATGAACTCAGCTGTTCTCACTGTGAGAGGAGCTCAGCTTAGGTCCTCCCTGTTGCTGAGGATGGCTGTGATTCTTTCCAGGGCAGCTCTGGTCCCTACACTCCTGGCTCCAGTGCAGAACCCTCAGCCTGCTGGCACAGATCCTTCATCCCCTGCTGGTGCAGACTTTTTAGGTTCTACCAGTGACATTTGGGCCTTCCCAGTGCAGATCCTTGGTGCAGAGTTACATGAGACCTTGTCATGGGCTCTAGGCCTCCCACTGGACTCATGAAGGACATCGCCATGCACTCTAGGTTTTTAGCAGGACTCTACAGGACACTGCCATGGGATCCAGGCCCTTGGCTAGATTCTTTGTGTCTCCAGTGTGTAGACAGATTTCCCACATTCTTGTGTATGTGACACTTTGAGTGAATATTATAATCTTATACATTATGTATCCTATATTAAATATTTTTCCTTGTAAACCCTGATTACAACAATGGCCATGACATTCTTGAAGAATGCTGGTCCTTCCCCATCTCTTTAATAGGAATGCTCTTCACCAGGGTTTGATGTTTCCTTGGGGCATGATTCCAGCTAGAACAGGGATACTGTGCCCTTCACAGGGTATTCTGTCTGAAGATTCACACACCCACTTGCTTTTAATGGTGCTTTAACAGGGATCTTGAAGATCAGTCTAGTAGTGACAGAGTTTCCTTCCCTAAGCTCTCTTTTCACAGAGAGAGACATCTGTTGTGGCAGTTACAATCCCTCCTCAACCAGGGAAGATCCAGCACTCCACCCAGCAGGATCTCACACCAGCTTATCCATATGTGATCCATTTCTGTCCAGTGGAGAAATTATGAATTCCAATGCAGGGGAACAAAAATGTTCCTCTATTCTGCATGTCAACACAGCTAGACAATTCTCTCTCCTGCTATACATTGTCTTAGGATCAGACACTCCACCCCTCCCTATACAGAAGAGATATAAACCACTCTCCAAGTAATCTACCTGGAACTTTTTCTCAGCTACTATCTTCACATTCTTAGGCTCATCTTCAAAAAAAAGTATCACCTTTTATGCCTCAATCCTCAGCAAAGACCTCTAGGTTCTACCCTATCTACCTCACCTCCCTCCCACCTGAGCTCTATGAAAGCCTGCAAGCACAGGCCTCACATATCTCATTCATCATTATGTTTATAAAGGCCTTGCCAGTACCAGTCTTCCAAGACCTGTGAGACAGATATATACTTCCCACTCAAAACATCCTCACACACATTCATTCACAAAACAAGCCTTGCTGAGCAAGGCACAGTAGCACATGCCTATAATCCCAACACTGAGGGAAGATGAGGCAAGAGGATTTCAAGTTTGAGTCCAGCCTGATAATTTAGTAAGACCTTGTCTGAAAATTGGGACAAAGGAGTCCTATGTCCTCCTTCTTCACCTCTCTTTGATGCTTTATTATTTCCATTTTACACGCTTCTATTGTTTTACTTGCACATGGTTGGTGAACAGTTAGTCTGAATATTTTACATCTGATCATTAATTAAAATTTCACTGATGTCCTACAACACTCAAGAGTATAATTTGACATTTTCTAGAAAATTCAGACTACTCTCTAATTCAGAATATTTGCATTACACCTCCAGATCCTATGCCATATAGTAGTCACAGCTCATCATTCCCTCCCCTCAGACCTTAGCAATTAGAAATTTGCTTTCTGTCTCTACATATTCTAAGCATATCACAAAAACAGAACCATAGCTTAGTATAGCTATGTAGATATATCCAGATAGCTCAGTAGATTAGAGTGCCCGCTTAGGCAGTTGCAGGGTTCGGGTGTACTATCTCTAGCCTGCCTTGGTGTTGCTCCCCCCCACCTTGGGGCACGCTGAGACAGCCACTGCGACAGGGTGTGGTGGCACGTGTCATCTCAGCACTTGGCAGGCTGAAAAGCAAGAAGGATCACTACAAGTCCAATCTATGTAGTGAACTTTGTAGACCCTGTACAGGGTACAGGGTAATTAAAAAAAGTAATCATAAAATATGGAGTTTTTTGTGGTAACGTTTTTCAACTTAGCCTCCACAGTGTAAGATTCACCCATGTTGTAGCATGTATCAGAATTTCACTCTTTGTATGGCTAAATAATAGTCCAGCATGAGGCCAAACCACATTTTGATTATTCATTTATCAGTTTGCAAATACTGGTTCCCCACTTTAGGTGTTACCAATATCCATGTACAAGTTTTTATGGAGACATGTTTTTTATTCTCTTTGGTATATACACAGGAGGGAAACTGCTAAATCACAATTATTCTGTTTGACTTGAGGAAAAGCCCATCTGTTTGTTTGTTTTTTGTCTTTTTGAGACAGAGTCTCGCTGTGCAGTTCAGGCTGGCCTTGAGCTCACTTTTGTAGCCCAGGCTGGTCTCGAACACTCACCGATCCTTCTGCCTCAGCCTCCCGAGTGCTGGGATTACAGGCGTGAGCCACCACGCCCGGCTAAAGCCCATCTGTTTTACAAAGTTTTTGCCTCATTTTACTATCCCACCTGCAACATGTGAGAGTTACAATTTCTCCACATTCTCACCAACAATGATTGTTCCTTCTTAGAACCACTCTAGTGAAATATTGTTATTGTTATAATTTGCATTTCCCTAATTTCAAATGAAACTAAACACTTTCTATGTGCTTACTATCTGTATAATATTTTCAGAAAAACATCTATTCAAATCTCCTCCCAACTTCTTTGTATCAGGAATTGAACTCAGGACCTTGAGCTTGCTAAGTAGGCACTGTACTGCTGGGCTATATTCTCAGTCTTCTCCCTATTTCAAAATTATATTTGTTTTTTTAACATTGAACTATGAAGATTCTATGTTCAGAATATTAGCTCCTTATTCAAAAAGAAATGACTTACAAAATATATTTTTCTCCCTGCCAGCTGAGTTTTAGCTTTTCTTACTGTGTCCTTTGAATCATAAATTTTTTTAATTTTGATAATGTCCAGAGCATCTAATTTTTCTTTGTTACTTACACTTTTTGGTGTCAAATGTACTAGTCATCACCTCATTCATGGTCATGAAGATTTTAAACCTATATTTTCTTCTAGGAAGCTTATAGTTATAGCTCTTATATTTAGATACTGGTCCATTTTTGAGTGCGAGGTAGATGTCTAACTTCATTCTTCTGTATGTGAAAATTCAGTCACCCTAGTACCATCTGCATTTGTTTTGTCACCGAGCTTAAATTACAGGTTTCATTCCTCTTTACTTCTAACAGATGATTAACAAACATCCAACCCAACATTCAACTAACACCAACAAAAGAAACACAGTGGGCTCTTCAGTTATAACTCTCAACTCTTTAAGGGCTAAGTCTGTATCTGAGACTACCTGGAAGCACAAGTGGTTGGCATTTGGGTCATACCTCTAGACTTTGGTTGTAAGTTAAAACTATGAACAACCTGAATACTGACCCTGACCAGAATTTTAGTTTTAACTTACAACTGGAATCTTGAGATATGACCCAAATACCAGCCACTTGTGCTTCCCAGTAGTCTCAGATAGATTTAACCCTTAGAGAGTTATTGAAGCAACATGACAACATTCTTTCCCATATGTGATTAACTGGGAAATCCTGGATCAATGTCTAAGGACACTGAGATCTGCTTATATATAGGAGAAAAATTCTGAAGGCTGCATAGAGAAGCCTGAATGACTTGAATTGAGTTCACATATCAAGGCTCCACTGTAATTTGTTTTTTTTTTTTTTTTTAATTGTAGGACTGGGGATGTATTTCCATGGATAGTATTTGTCTAGAGTGCACGTGCACGCCGGCACATACACACACACACACACACACACACACACGAATACATATACACATACCTGTAGAAACTTTTTTTTTTTTTTTTTTTTTGAGACAGGGTCTCGCTATGCAGTTCAGGCTAGCTTTGAGCTCACTTTTGTAGCCCAGGCTGGTCTCGAACTCACACCGATCCTCCTGCCTCAGCCTCCGGAGTGCTGGGATTACAGGCGTGAGCCACCACGCCCGGCTGCTCTAGAAACTAAGAAAGCCTATAAATATAATTAAAGACATCTGAAAATGTAAGCAGAGCGTAATTTCTCTAAAAGTTAAATAAACACAGCATAATAACAGAAGTACCATAATGCACTGAAATGTGTAAGAATGTAAGATGTTGCACAATTTGGGTCTGAAAGCCTTTCTTCAGGCAAGAAGAAAATATCTTCAAAGTTGGCAAAGTTTTATGTGTTTATTTGTTTTTGTTTTTTTTAGGAAAGGGTCTACCCGGTGTTCAGGGTCTCACTACTAGTTTGGACTCATAGTGATCCACCTGTTTTTATGGCCTCCCAAGAGCTAGGATTACAGGCACATGCCACCATGCTCAATCTCAAGTGCCGTCTCAGTGCACCCTGGGTGTGAGGTTTGCAGAACAGGCCCAAGGATCAAATTCCTGGCTTCTAGTGCCTGCTTGCAGGTGTTTTAATACACTGAGTTATTTGGCCTGCCCTTCAAAGTTGCTCTTAATGAGCTTTCTTCCCCTGTGGTACTGCTGGGCCTGCAGGTTTGTGTAGAGCTGTGGATGTGGGTCTATATTACATAGGATGGATTTCATTAAGGTTATCAAGAATAAGGCCTACTTTAAGAGATACCAAGTGAAGTGTAGAAGATAATGAGGGGGCAAAACTGATTACTATGCTAGGAAATGTTTGGTAATACAGGACAAAAATAAGTACAGCACACCTAAATACAGGATGACAGTTCATGTAACTGACAGATACATCATTTGTCAGATTGCTTATGGCCTGTACTGAAGGGGATATGATAGCCTGTGCAGTACATGCACATGAACTACCAAAATACAGTGTGAAAGTTGGCTTAACAAATTATGACACAGTGCATTGTATTGGCCTGCTGCTGACCCGCAGGCTTCTCAATAGGTTTGATATGGATAAGATCTAGAAAAGCTAGGTGGAGGTGACTGGAAATGCATACAATGTGGAAAGCATTGATGGAATAGTGCCTTCATCTGCTATTTGGATGCAGGCCTTGCCAGAACTACAACTGGCAATAACGTATTTGGAGCCCTAAAGGGTGCTGTGGATGGAGGCTTGTCTATCCCTCACAGTACCAAATGATTCCCTGGTTATGATTCTGAAAGCAAGGAGTTCAATGCAGAAGTACATTGGAAGAACATCATGGGTCAGAACATCATAGATTCTGTGCATTACCTAATGGAAGAAGATGAAGATGCTCACAAGAAACAGTTCTCTCAGTACATAAAGAACAATGTAGCTCCAGACATGATGGAGGAGGCATGTAAGAAAGCTCGTGCTGCTATATGAGAGAATCCAGTCTATGAAAAGCCAAAGAAAGAAATTAAGAAGAAGAGGTGTAGCTGTCCCAAAATGTCCCTTGCCCAGAAGAAAGAACGAGTAGCTCAAAAGAGGGCAAGCTTCCTCAGAGCTCAGGAGTGGGTTGCTGAAAGTTAAACCAAATTTCTATGAAGATTTTTCAGGTAAA